>JADLZK010002571.1:0-27656 GCA_015847255.1 Hyparrhenia diplandra
GCGTTGGAGTAATCACCTATAACATCTTATGTCGCCCCACCGCTCGCGGTGTGTGGAGCAAATTCCATCTATCCTTAATGCCATCAAGAAATCATGGGGAGACTCTCCTAAGAACAAGTCAAAGAATTGGTCAATCAAGAAGTTTAATAAATAAATGGTAGAATGAAGCACCAAGAGCAAGCGGAGACCGTCTCCAAAGTCATACTAAAATGAAGATCAAAGCGTAAGAAGCAAGGAAGTTACAAGAACTAGAAGAATTGATCAAAAAATAAAAGAACACTCGAGGCTTGCAAAGCGGAACAAGAGAAAAGACTTTGAAGCAAAAAGAAGTGAAGAAGCGAAGCGAAGCTGAAGAGATTGAGTGAAGAACTTAATAATCAAGACGCGAAGATCATAATAATAGGCGAAGCCAAGAACAGTTAAAAGCAATGAAAAGGCAATAGTCACAATTGACCCCGAGAATCTCCATTATCGTAAGACACGCAAATGGCAAAATGGCGAAAAGGGTTCAAGTTCAGCGTCATACCAACTTATGAAGGCTGGGGCTTGACAGATTCAAGACAATTCTTGATGAGCTTTGAAGCAAATTTGTCGAATCGGGAGGGCGAGGACAAAACACTAAGCGAAGGCACTCATAATGGCGATGAAGGGACCGGGCCAAAAGTGTTATGCTTCGCTCAAGCCAAGATCCCTCAAAGTTTTGAACAACTTCGAACAACTCATTGGTTGATTTCTAAGGATTCCGGCACACGGGGCTTAACAAGCGGCGATTTGTTTGATATCAAGCAATATCCAAAAGGGCTTGGAAATAATTCAATATTACAAAGAGATTCATCCAAATGAAGACCCCAAATCCTTAAGTTTCGAGACGAAGTCGTTATCATTCTTTGCAATCGAGGGCCTTAGAGTAGGGACAATTGTCTTCGCATCTAAAGAGAGAAAGACCAACAAATCGTTGCTCAACTATATGAAGAAATCCAAAAATATGCAAAGGTCGACGATGATTTCGGGGAAAAAAGGCGAAGAAGAGAATGCAGAGAAATCAAAACGAAGACAAACAATCAATTCGAAAGCAAAATTTTGAGCGAAAACCATATTACCATCGGTACCAACCACCACTTCGCATAAATCAAATCAACAATGAGCAAAGCTGAAGACAACATTCAAGCACAAAACAATCGCGAAGCCAATACAACAATGAAACTTCAATAAAAGCGAGGGAGGAGGGGTTTCAATCAAAGATTTGGGGAAGAAGAATTTTGAAACGAGAAGAAATGTATTGCATCATCCATGGCAAAGGGGCTGGCCACACATCGAAGATGTGCCCGATGGTGAAGAAAAGCATAGAGCAACTACAACAAGAAGGCAAATCGATGGAAAACCAAAGATCAATAAACTTTTTTTGTCTCAAACAACGCCGCACAATCAAGCATACCGATCCAAGTTACAATCGGCAAGTACTACGGGGCCACCTCCGATATACAATTGCCAACCACTAGCAATAGCTCCGCCACAATGGGGGATGAGACACAAAACTTGCAACCCGGCTTAGGTGACAAATAACACAACAAATGTCCAAAATAATGCCTCACCGGTCAAACGTATCAACTACAAGCGAGGGGCAGAATAATGACAATTTGTGGAGGTAAACAGCATAGAACATGCAACAAACAACGAAAGAAGGAACTACTTAGAAGAGTCAATTCAATAACAATGGAGGGACCCTTTACAAGAAGACAAGATGGTCACACCAACCAATCATTTTTTACGAGCAAGACATGAAGCTCAAAAGACTATCCCACACATGGATGCCATGGTTATAAAAGCAAATATTGATGGATGGGATGTCACCAAAATCTTAGTAGATGGAGGAAGCTCGTGATATACTCTTCGCATCAACATTAGATGCAATGGGAATCAAAAGGCAAAAACTTGGGAAGGGGCGGAATATCCATTAGTTGGCTTGGTGGCAAAAAGGATAAATTCAATTGGAAGAATTGTCCGCCCGGTATCCCTTCAAGACACAAAATAATGCAAGAAACGAGAACAAGTGGCATTTGATGTCGATTGAAATGCATAAGCGGTATAATGCAATCTTTGGAAGAGGAAGCTTTGAACATCTTCAAAGCGTGATCAACTACTCCCTACTTATGCATGAAAATTCTAGCAATCAATGGACCAATATCAATTCATGGAAACCAAAACCAAACTTAAGAAATATTGAGAAAGATTCAACTCCGGCTCAAAGGAATGTTTTGGCCATTGAAGAAACCCGAAGACGAAGATGAAACAGAGAAAATGCGAAGTCACAAAAAAAGTTTAAGACATGTCACAAAGCGTAAACCAAGGAAGTCTTGCTAGATCCAATGGTAAATGACAAAGAAAAATCATTATAGGTGCCAATCTAGAAAAAAGAAGAAGAAGAACGACTCATAAGTTTCCTAAGAAGCAATCAAGACATCTTCGCATGGTCAACAAAAAGATCTAGAAGGAGTCGAGCAGAGACATCATTGAACACCGAACATCGACCCCAAATATCAAGCGAAGAAACAAAAACTACGAAAAGATCTCCGAAGACGAAACAATGGCCGCAAAGGCAGAGGTACAAAGACCGCTATATGCAAAAAGTTATAAGGGAAGTCCAATTTACAACTTGGTTGGCAAACATAGTGATGGTAAAGAAAAGCAATGGAAAATGGAGAATGTGCATAGATTTCTACGAGATCTCAACAAAGCTTGTCCTAAAGACAACTTCCCTTTACCAAGAATTGACACATTAGTCGACAAGCTGCGCAGTGAAGTGAAATGCTAAGTTTCCTCGATTGCTTCTCGTGATATCATCAAATTTACATGAAAAAGAAGATGAAGAAAAGACAAGTTTCATAACACCATTTGGAACTTATTGTTTCCAAAGAATGGCGTAAGGGCTTCGCAATTTGGTTCAAGCTTCATCGTAATGACATCAAATAGCACTCAAAGATCAAATCGGAGACAATTTGCTAGCATATGTCGATGACATAATAGTGAAAAGCAAAGAAACGCGAAGACCATTTGAAAGATTCTGAAGCAAACATTTGAGAACTTGAGAAAGTCAAACCTCAAACTCAATCCCGAAAAGTGCACCTTCTGAGTGCAAAAAGGCAAGATTCTCGGATGCATAGTTTTAGCAAAAGGCATCAACCCAAATCCAAAGAAAATAAAAAGCAATCATGCAAACAGAAGTTTCAAAGAATATCAAGGACATCCAAAAAATTGACAGAAGATCGGCTTCACGAACCGGTTCATATCAAAGTCGCGTGAAGAAAAAAGTTTTCCAATTTTTCAAGCACTTAAAGGCGCGAAGACAAACTTTTACATGGGGGAGAAGAACAACAAAAAAGCCTTTGAAGAAATAAAAGTATCTTTCAAGTCCCTCAACATTGACAACGCCAAATGTTGATCAACAACTACTCTTATATATCTCAAAGATCCGAGAAAGCAAGAACAAAGCAGTACTAGTGCAAGAAAGAGAGAAAGACCATGCGAAGAAGCAAGAAACCGGTTTATTTTGTCTCGAAGCCCTCTCAGGATCAAAGTTGTTTTACTCAGAAATTGAGAAAATAGCATATGTAAGTACTCATGGCAACAAGAAAGTTGAAGCATTACTTCTTGGCCCACAAAGTGAGAATTCCAACAAATCAGGCACTCAAAGATGTACTCCAAAGCTGTAAGTCTTCGAAGGCTTGAAAGTGGGCAATTTGAAATCTCGCAATATTTCATTGAATTTGAGAAGAGAACAACAATAAAGTCACAAGTATTGGCGGATTTCATCACAGATTGGACACCAAAGAACAAGTTGCGAAGATCAAAAAGATCATCAAGAGTGGACTTTGTCCATCAAGAATGGACAATAAATTGCGATGGAGCATGGGGCTCCGCAGGGCCGACGTAGTTAGGCAATAATCACTTCGCTATCCGTGTCAAAATGAAATATGCAGCAAGACTTGAATTTTGATGCACTAACAACATCGCTGAGTATGAAGCAAGATCTTGGGCTTCGCAAAAAGCAAGAGCAATGGGCGTACAAAAAATCTTGATAAAAACAGATTCTCAAGTCGTGGCAGGCCATGTCGAGAAAAATTACAAGGCAAAAGATCCTGAGTCGGGCAAAGTACTTGCAAAGTGTGAGGGATCAAGAAAAACATTTCGAAGGATTCACAAAGGCGGGCATTTCAAGAACAAACAATGAAGAGGAAGATGAAATCGCGAAGGCAAAGAAGCTCAAAAGTAAAGTTGCCCCCGGATGTGTTTTATCAAATATTATCGTAATCTTCGATAAAAGCAAAAATTGAAGAACCAAAGTACATCCACATCATTGAGAGCTTTAAGATTGAGATCAGAAATAATAGCATTCCTAAGAGGATTTTATGAACCGTAAAGCTTAAGTCGAAGAAATAAGAATGAAGCACAAGACAAGAAATTACAAGCTTATTGGCTATCAACTTTTCAAGCATGGCATTTGTGAACCATTACTCAAATGCATTTCTGCCGTTTAAGAAGGCAAAGAATTGTTGCAAGAAATACATAGTGGAACATGTGGAAATCATGCCGCCCAAGAGCAATAGCAGTGTGAAAGGCATTTAGACAAGGATTCTATTGGCCAACAAATAAAGATAGCAAGAAAATAGTCAAAACTTGTCACAATTGCCAAATCTCAAACAAACAAGTCAAATGCCCGACCAATCCAATTCAAAGACATTGAACCTACTTGGCCACTCTGCAAGATGGGGAATAGACATAATTGGCAAACTTCCACCTACCCCAAGGCAATCATCAATATGCGGTTGTTGTTTTGAATATTTCACAAAGTGGATAGAAGTGAAGCCAATCACAAACATGTCATCTACAACAATGAAGAAGTTTCTTTGGCAAAATATAATTTGTAGATTCAAGTTCCAAGACACATAACTTTGGACAATGGAACTCAATTTGACAAATAAGATTTCGTAAACTATTGTGAAAGTATGGGAATCCAACTTTGCTTCGCATCGTCAAATATCCTCAATCCAATGGAGCAAATCGAAAAGAGCAAATAGCATCATATGTGTGGGAATTTCAAAAATCTAGTAGGACTCCCAAAAAGGAAAATGGGTTGAAGAATTACCAAGGATTTGTTTGGAGTCACAATACAACCACAACAAGATCAACAAAGTTTACACCTTTCAAGTTACTATATGGTGATGAAGCAATGACTCCGTAAGAGATACAATTTGAAGGTCCAAGAACAAGTGTTGAAATCACAAGTTTAAGAGGACCAAAAGACAAGCAAAAGACTTGCTCGAAGAAGAAAGAAACCAAGCTGTGATGAATCTCGTGAAATACCAAGAAGAAACAAGCAAGTGGTACAACAAGAAAGTAGTGAAAAGAGATTTACAAACCGTGAGACTCGCATCCGAAAAGGAAAAGAAACGAAGACACCGTGGGAAAGTTCCAAAGAAAAGTGGGAAGGACCTTTCATCATAACAAAATCAAACAGGCAAGGATCCTATCACTTGGAGAACCTCAAGGGAGAAGAGTTGAGCCATACATGGAACATCAAAGACCTTCGCAAGTATTATCCCTAGAATTTTCCTTTTTTAAAAGTTTTGTAAATAAGCAAGTTAGATTCAAATTCTAGAAGCATTTTATCATTTTCAATCAAGAGTGCACTCTTTTTCCACTCGGGGGAAGCCCTTCGCAGGTGAGTGGTTTTTTAACGAGGCGAGACTCTATTGTAAATTCTCATGTCAAATATAAATGAGAAAGTAGTTTCCAAACTTGTGCATCCTTTACTTTTCTTTCCATTTACTACAAAGCCGAAAAAGCAAAACGCTTTAACATCGGCTAAAAGTTTTCACAAAAAATAAAACTAAGTAGGTATAATTTAAGTATAAAACTAAAATTATTACCTACAAAATTCTCTAAGGAGAAATTTTGACTTCAAATCGAAGTCTTCGCTCCCACTTCGCAAAAAGAAGGGGGACGACGTTTTCAAAAATTCTTTAAGGAGAAATTTTGACTTCAAATCGAAGTCCTCGCCTCCCACTTCGCAAAAAAAGAAGGGGACGACGTTTTCAAAATTCTCTAAGGAGAAATTTTGACTTCAAATCAAGTCCTCGCTACCACTTCGCAAAAAAAAGGGGACGACGTTTTCAAAATTCTCTAAGGAGAAATTTTGACTTCAAATCAAGTTCTCGCTCCCACTTCGAAAAAAAGAAGGGGACGACGTTTTCAAAATTCTCTAAGGAGAAATTTTGACTTCAAATCAAAGTCTTCGCTCCCACTTCGCAAAAAGAAGGGGGACGACGTTTTCAAAATTCTCTAAGGAGAATTTTTGACTTCAAATCAAGTCCTCGCTCCCACTTCGCAAAAAAGAAGGGGACGACGTTTTCAAAATTCTCTAAGGAGAAATTTTGACTTCAAATCAAGTCCTCGCTCCCACCCGCAAAAAAGAAGGGGGACGACGTTTTCAAAATTCTCTAAGGAGAAATTTTGACTTCAAATCAAAGTCCTCGCTCCCACTTCGAAAAAGAAGGGGACGACGTTTTCAAAAATTCTCTAAGGAGAAATTTTGACTTCAAATCGAAGTCTTCGCTTCTATTTCGCCAAAAGAAGGGGATGACGCGTTTTCAAAATTCTCTAAGGAGAAATTATGACTTCAAAACGAAGTCTTCGCTCTAAATTCACAAAAAGAAAGAGAACAATCCATTTCTAAATTAACAAAAAATAATTATACAAGACATGTATATAGAGATACAACATCGTGCAAGGCACTTATTTAACTTTACATACAACACATACAAAGTTTTAGGAAAACTTTACATACAAAGTTTTAAACACTCAAAATTCTTCGAAGCAACACTAGTTGCCGCTTCGCTCAAAATATCGCCGACAACTTCGTTGATTATTTTATCCGGCCGTATCTTGCAAACCATCCCCAAATATAAAACTTGGTGATGCACTTGAGCAAGAAGACCAAAATGTAAACCTTAAATACATCAAGAAAGAGCAAACATAAATCAAAAAGGAAGAACCCAAAATAACACAAATCTTACTTGTCCAAAATTGCCGAAATCGACAACCCCGGCATCCTATAAGAATTTTTTGCCCTAGATTTCCCAAGACACTTATCCACAAACTCATCGATATTTGCACTACTGTAGCCTCGAAAAACTCCGAAGCCTCGAAAACAAAGTCACCCTTCGCAATCATAAGAGGCATCGCGACGACAATATCTTTGCGCAGTTTTCGCGGAGAAACCGCGCGCAAGATTTTCCAAAGTCAAAATTCGCCATAAAGAATCGAGAAAAATTTAAACTTTGCAACAATGATAACTTCGCTTAATCATAAATAACAAAGTTTAAACAACCCATCAACTTAACAAATTTACAAGCATTTCTATCCAAACATGTCTTCTACATCCTCCCAAAAACACTCAAGATAAAAATTGTTCAACAAACTAGTTCCTCCGCTCACTAACATCGTTACGGTTCTTGTCCTCCTCTTCCTGGATCCTCCTTTCTTCTTCCATCTGTTGCTTCCTAAGAGCTTCTTCTTCCCGTGAAATATCAATTCAAGCCGTTAAAACCAAAAGTTAGCAAACAAAACAAAATAATAATCACGAGAAACCATAATGAAAAGTGGCAAAAATACCTTCTTCAGCTTTTCTTTAACCTTCTCAAGGCAAAGGTGCTCACGACCGCATTGACACCAATATTCATTGAAAAAATTTCTTACAAAGCGGATGAGTCCGAGGAGAAATTTGATTGATAGCATCCGTAGGAAACTTGAATGTGGGAGCAAAGAAAAGCATCATACAAAGGGATCGTTGGCCTCTTTCATAAGGTGCAAAAGAGCCCCGTGGTGGAGTACATGACACTTGTGTCGGCGGCCGCCCGCACAACAACACTAAGATCCTCATATTGTTCGCCGAGCCACCTGAAGAAAGGATCATATTCCCCAAGGTCCCAAAGAAGGGTCTTCGCGAACAAAGACCCCACTTCTCATATGCGCCTTGCACAACTCCCACATTCTATTAAACTTTCTCATTAACATCGATCCATTTCTCGCCCTTCTTCTCAAGATATTCCTTCTCCATTGTAAGATTAGCAATAGTTGTCTTCGCAACCTCTAGCTGTCTATCCTTTTCATTTATGATATCCGAAGCCTTGTGATACAAATGATCGATCTTATGCCATTCATCCACGCCTTCTCCTCTTTCTTTCTCCTTAGAAGCAACTTGAGATTTCAAATCCTCAATCTCTTTTAGCAAAGACTTCTCACGAACAAATAAGGCATGCCACTGCCCTCAAGTGACTTCCTAAGGCCACGATTGACAAGAGCACCTATACACACAAGATAAAAAATAGTTAGAAGAAATTTTATAAATAACTTCGCGTACATAAAGACACACTCGCAAACAAGTTTAAATTTACCTTATACATCAAATTTATGCCAAGATCGAAGCTCCAATGGATTCATCTTTGCTAACTCGGCCTTCTCGCATCGTGAACCGAGAAAGCACCATCAATACATTTAGTCAATTGCTTCTCAGTCCTCTTCGAAGCACGCGAAGCTTATCCACCCCAACTCCAACAAATTTAAAAGAATCCAAATTGACACCGCTCTCAAAGCAAAACTTCAGGGTGTTGTCAATGGATTTTGCGATAGCCTCGTAGTAAGTTCTGTCTCATCGACGTACCACTTGAGGAGTGGGGTGATCCAAGATAACATCCTTCATTGATCCAACATCAATAGTTTTTTCCCTTGATGAAGTTGAAGCATCAGGAAAATATTGAGCTAAAAACAAAACGAAAGAAAATAATCGAAAAATAGGAATTCAATATAAAAGAAATAAAGACAAGCTTAAGTTGAAAAATTTTTACAAACTTTTTTCACCCTCCTTCAAAGGGCAAGGTATTTTCTCCCGAGCTTCAACATTTACCAATGATTCGCACAACCGCTTCTGATCTGACCCGCCTCACCGGGTCATCTACCACATCGTCAAAATCATTAAGGGAAAATTGAGCAGTTCTTGTCCCCCTCTTGTGAAGCTTTTCCTTCACAAATTTAACGGCTTCTTCAGCCCTTTTCTTTCAAAGTTTTTCTCCGAGGTTTTTCCCAAATAAAAAAGAGAAGCAAAGACAAGTAAAAAAATTAAGATAAGCACCTAAGAAACAACAATAAAGTGTAAAGTATACACACCAGCCAAAGTAGTTCTGTCTAGCACTTTGAAGACTTCTCAATAACAACTTGTAAACCTTAGAAGGTTCTCGACACTAGCCTTTAGCCGGTCGCCGCAGCCAGCCAAAGCATCTCCACTTTTTCAACAACTTCCGTCTCCGAGGACGGCCGCACCACCATCACCACCTTCATTTTCTCGTGAACTTCGGGTATTAGGAACAGAAGAGGGATTTTCTCCGATTCACTAGCAAGCGACTCATATGAATATCTTTGGCTAACTTAGCTAAATTAAGACTATTGCGCCATCACTAAAAGTAGAAGTGCTATCACCAAATTCATAGGAAAATGAGTTGGGTCCCTAAGTCTAGGGGAAAAGGGAGATGCGCCAAGGCTTAAGCTTCCATAGCGGAAGCATCGGCGGCATCATCTTCACCAAAGCCAGTGCACGAGGCACCCAATTTCGCGAAGACCCAAAATTTTTGTAAGTAGTTCGCCAACGGAGTAACCAAGTCCGAGTCGACCGCTGGGAGCAAAGGCCTTGCAAATTTTTCTCACCTCCATATCTTGAAGAGAGGTCCCAAGAAGCGGAGCCTCGAGATCCGAGCATCAATTTTCACTGCCGGTAAGATCACGGTTTCAAGCAAATCTTCAACCGTCTTCCTAGCCTTTTTTTCTTCCGAGGCTTCGAACAACGATCTTCGAAGGTGCCTTCGCGGAAGAAGATGGCTTCGCCTTGTCATTTCTTTTTTCTCTTCGAGGCTTATCAACTTCAGCTTTATCTTTGCCCCGTGCGTAGGCAGGAGGTGGACGGACCTTATAAGTTATGTTGGCCAAAGTGAAAATACGATTAAGCCTCACATAATCTTGGCCAATAATCTCATCCATCAATTTTCTCTCGGTATGAAGATACTTTCCAAGCAAATCTGAGGCCTTGTTCTCGACATCAGCAACAAATTCTTCTTCGCTTCTATACCGCGAAGGCAAAAGACTGCCTCTCCCTATCCGGAAAAATATAATCCTTGTCCCTAACTTTCTTCTTGTGATAGCGAAGAAAGTCCCATCCAAGTCGAAGTGGCCAAACACCGAAGAAGAATGTATTCTTCGACCAAATCACGAGTGGATGGCCGAGACACAACTCTTGCAAAAGCTTTTAAACACTCAGAACAATTCTGAGATTTGGTGTATCCAGGCTTACACTCAAACCTATCCCTATGCATACGCGAAGCCAAAGGATAGCTTTTCTTCACACCTTTTCTGCCAAGATTTTCTTCTACCATGGGAACCTTATGGTAGAACCGAAGAGTTCACCCATCCATCTCGCCCACTTGTTCTTCGAGGTAGGAGATATTTGCTTCTCGACCTCGGGCAGTCTTAAAGCTACAACAACCAAAAATAGAGCTTCATGCGGCTCCTCAATTTTCTTGGTCCGAAATTGGGTGTGTAACTCATGCAATCTTATTTGAAACCATCAATATCCGGCCGCACCCTTTGACTCCGCAACCCCCAAATGAAAACCGATAGCTTCACTATAGCATTAGGTGTCAAATGATGCATCTCGATATTGTACCTTTTGAATACTTCTTCCAGGAAGTCCTGGGGTGGCATGCGAAGACCAGCAGTGAATAGATCCTTGAACACAATGCATTCATCTGGTTTAGGCTTTGGCACCCTCTCAGTCGGCTCCGCTGGCCTGTATTGACCCTCTTTAAGAAGACCATCTTTTACCATCTTCTTAAAATCAGCATCGGGTCATCTTGCTCCGACCAAAGGTATATGAGATTCTATCATCCGGAAGCAACTCAGATTCCGACACAGACACATTTGACAATCCTTCATCAGACTCTTCACCTTGAGAGTGTTCTTCCTCCTCAACTTCGTTTTCTTGAGAATTAGGGACAACATCATCACAATCGGCCATCTCGAAAAATAAAAGGAAAGAAAAGCTTTTGGCCGAAAAACAAAAAGACAAACAAAGAAAATACACTTCGAGTGAAACATACCTAAGTCGAGAAAGAATGAGGGCTTCAATGAGAAGATCGACTTAGCGAAAGGTTTGACTTCGCAAATTTGACTTCGCGTCGCAAGGAAAAATTTCAAAAAGGTGGCCCCTCTTCGAAAAGATGAAGAAAACAAGGGGGGTGCTTCACTATTTATAGACCCCTTCGGCCAAACGGTCAAACTAGCCGTTAAAAAAATCATCAATCAAAAAATCAACAACGAAGTCTAGCGAAGATATTCGCGAAGTCACAACTCAAATGAAAAGTCCAACTTCAAAGTCCGGGACGACGTTTTCGGATCGAAACAAAGTTTTGAGAAAACTTATGATTCGTGGGTTTCATGCCTTTGAAGTCGGCCTTCGCCCACGAGGGGCTGCTGTTGGGACCTAACTTTGATTTCTGTCTTAAACTCTTGTCCCAAACTTTGAAGTTTTCGAGGCAATCGCTGAAGCTACATGCCGGTGGCGACTTCACAAGCAAGATAAGCTCAAGCAGAAAAGAGACATAGTCTTAAAAGGAAGAGTCGAGACGGTGTCCAAGCGAAGATGGTCACAAACAGCTTCACCAAGGGTTAAAAAGAATTGTTCCCTGGAAGAGTTGACATCATCGCGAAGATACAAGTCGACCTCAAAGAAAGCCGCGAAGATAGAAGGGATACCTTCGAGAGAAGATACTCGTAGGGAAACTTTTTTAGGAATTTGAACATTTTTGTACAACTAAGTCGGGGGCCTATAAATACCCCCGACATCCTTTGTAATCGCCATGATGAATGGCCGCTTTGTAAACCATATCATCATCAATAACATGTTGTGTTGAGCAATCACCCAACATCGCATGATTCTCGGCGGCTTCAATAAATTTATTCAGCTCGTCATGAAAAACCTTCCTTCCACCTTAACGTGCCATACATCCGCACATTCCTATACTCCATCCTTTAGTACAACAAAAATGAAAATACATCAAATGACTAATTAGTCGATATAAAAATACATATACATGGCAAACCCTAGATGGTTAAAATTAAGAAATGCATTAATATCAAAGTTATAGCACACACTAATGGATTACCATTTTAGAAAAATTTAGAAAAAAAAAATAATAGTATTTGGACATCATATGAGAGAGAAAAACTTCTTCCAAATTTGAACTATGAATTAAAAAAACACATGTTCATCAACCATGAACACATGAACCCTACCTATTTTATTACTCCACTAAAATCACATGTAAGAGTCACTACAAAATGGGTCTAATTCAATAATCTCACTAATCTTTTGAAGTGAGAGAAAAACAAAATTTAAAGCTCAAGCACCATAAAAAGTGAGAGAAAAACAAAATTTAAATTACTCTATAACCAACCATTGAAAATCGAATAAGTGGTAGGAATAGCATTTTCTTACCTTTCGAGACTCCCCCACCAAAGGATTTGAGTTGAAAACCTCCCCTTAGTAGAGAAATTTTTGGGAGGAGCCCAAGGCCTCCCAACCTTTTATTTCGAGTTTGAGTGAGTGTCCCGAGGTGGAAGAAAGTGGCTGGTTCTGGCCTTATCTTACAGACCACCGTAGGGGGCGGTTTTATCACTAGCCGCCCCGATAAAAGACACAATAGGGGCGGCTGGATATCAAGCCTCCTCCACTGATAGTAGGGGCGGTTCGTAACACCAGCCGCCCCTACTTGTGCCTTCAGTAGTGGTGGCTGGTTTCTAGCGAGGCCTACTGCCCACTGTAGGGGCGGTTCAAAAAGTCAACCGCCCCTACTCAAAATCGTTGGCGTTCTTATACTAGGCTATTGTAGTAGTGTAATCCACATCCTTTTCAACTTAGAACATGCAGTGGTTGTAGTGTCCATTTCCTAGTTATTTGGTACGCCACCTAATCCACGTCCTTTTGCATAGAAAATGCAGTGGTTGTAGTGTCCGTTCCCT
Organism: Hyparrhenia diplandra; assembly: GCA_015847255.1. Lineage (NCBI taxonomy): Eukaryota > Viridiplantae > Streptophyta > Magnoliopsida > Poales > Poaceae > Hyparrhenia > Hyparrhenia diplandra. The sequence continues at coordinate 13,123 of JADLZK010002571.1, forward strand.
AGAAATAAAATCCTTTTATTTCCATCGATGACTGACCTCACGGTGTAAATATATACAGCTAATCCCCATCTAACCAAGATGTTTTACAGTTTGATATTAGCAAATAGGATTTGAGTATTGTTACCGATTTGTCTAGTTCACTAAAGGAGGCAGCTAGGGAAAAGCATATAAGAGTGCCACCTCGTGGCCGCTAGTAGCTGTTTGGATGTGGTTGGTATTATTATCTTTCTCTTCTCCTGCGGGCTACTCTTCTATCTCTCTTTGTAGATGACAGAGGTTGATCCTGCTGCTAGTGCATTATTTGGGGTCGTTTTCGTATTTGAACAGTAGCTTGTGTGTAGTTCAGGGACGAAAACATCCAGGATAGCTTAGACCACGTTCTATTAAAGAATTGTACACTGTAAATGATGACGACTACCTAGTGAAGCACGTTAACGTTGGTTGTGTTCTATGACTGCCGGTTGCGTGCCTGACAGAGAAAGATGCCCATTATCATTAATTAAAGATGCCAATTAGCAGACACAAAGATGCTGTCATAATGAGTAGTGTATAGACACAAAGACGCAAATTAGAAAACACAAAGACGCACCTCCAACTAGCGCCGCCCCTCCACTTGCTCGAGGGCGCCGCTGCTGCCACTTCTCCTCCCGGGTGACGCTGCCACCGAGATCCTCCTCGAAATCCGCTGCCACCACCACGCTCCCTTCCCCTAGCTTCTGCATGTGCGGAACATCTCTTGGTCTTCAACGTCACCAATCTTCCATCCTGCTGTCGCCATGGATCTCGTGGCCGGGGGCAGTGGGCAGCATCATCACCAAGCTTGGCGAGCTCCTGCAGGCCGAATACAAGCTGCAGAAGGGCCTGCCGGAGAAAATCGAGTATCTGAAAAGTGAGCACGAGAGCGCGCACACGGTTCTCTCGCAAAGTTGGCGAGACGCGGCCGGAGCATCTGATCCACAGGTCCAGCTCGGGCTGGCAACATCGAGGCGCCCTATGACATGGAGGACATCCTCGATGCCTTCCTTGTCAATGTAGAGGAGGGGCTGAACCTGCTGCGACTACAAGCAAGAAAGACTTGCTTAAACGTCTCAAGAAGAAGATGGACAAGCTATTGAAGAAAACCATGGCACGCCACGACATTGACAGCGATCGAGGACATGAAGAAGCGACTCCAGGAGGTGTCCGACCGCCAACAGGTACTCCATACCCATTGCGGCGCCTTCGCCGCCCACCAAACTGGATCCTCGCCTTGTGGACATGCACAAAGAGGCAGCACAGATTATCGGCATCGAGAGCACGAGGGCGGATCTCATAGAGATGCTCCAGTCTTCGCCCCACGGCCATGGAAATTTTGGCGCCTCCAGCAGCCGCAGCAGCCGGACCAACGTTGTTTCTGTGGTTGAGCAGGTGGTCTGGGCAAGACCACTCTTGCTAAGGCGGTTTACGACGTGCTGAGTCCAGGATTTGATTGTCGGGCCTTTGTTTTCGGTTGGTCGCAATCCAGAGCTGGTGCAAGTCTTCACCAGCATCTTCTTTTGTCTCGACGTAAATAAGTACCAGGCCATTCGTGATATCAAGAACCTACAACTGCTCATTTTCGAACTCCGAAAATTCCTTGAAAACAAAAAGGTATGCATTAATCAGTAGTCACCTAATCACCGATAGTTTCTCTGTTTCATAATCTTATCCTATTATGATATATATGCTACGCTACATGTACTGTGTGCATGCTATTTGGGAGCATACATATGTTTACCACTTAATTTGAAGATATTGCTCGAAACAAAAACTTAATTTGAAGATATTTTTTTTTTTTATTTTGTATCAAAGGTGTAGCAGTGGTAGAATAATTCTTCTTGCATATGCATTTATATTTGATAAAGAAATCAAAGATGTTTGCTTTTTCTATTATGATGTAACAAAGCTGCAGTTGTGGCAGAATACTCCTTTTTCTTGCCATGTAATTTATATTTGATAATACAAATTTGAACAAGTTTCAATGAGGACATTATAAATCTTGGAAGTACAGGGTTATACAGTACCACTGTCAGATTCTACCTTGAGAAGACGAATCCAGATTTTCATCCTTTTATATAAAAATCTATAAAGTTCCACTAGTATTTAGTTTTCTAGGACTAAATTAAAATTAGACATCACCCATATTCAATACTAGTACAGATAGGTTCTTCATCATTATTAACTCTGGCTATAATTAATTTGTACTGTCTTGTTTGCACTGGTAGGTTCTTCATCATTATTGATGACGTATGGGAGATAAGTTCATGGTAAGCATTAGAATCAGCTTTGCATCAGAATACTTGCGGAAGTAGAGTAGTCAAAACTACTGAAATCTAGAAGTAGCCTGTGGCGATGAAGTTTACCAGCTTAGTCCTCTTTCAGATGATAACTCAAAGAAGCTCTTTTATATGAGGCTATATGGCTGTGAAGACAAATGTCAGCCTAATCATCCTGAAGAGGCATCTCAAAAGATTCTACACAAGTGTGGGGTGTTCCATTAGCTATTATCACAATGGCTAGCTTGTTGGTGGGCAAATCAAGAGAAGATTGGTTTGAGGTTTGCAACTCTCCTGGTTTCTATCATGGCAGAGATAGCAAGCAAGTAGATGATACCGTGTGGATATTGTCCCTTAGCTACCATGATTTGCCGCCTCATCTAAAGACCTGCTTACTTTGTACCTATGTTTGTATCCCGAAGACTGTGAGATTGAGAAAGATTCTTTGATTTGGAAGTGGATAACAGAAGGTTTCATAGAGAAGAAAACAGGAACAAGCCTGTTTCAGCAGGGAGAGGAATACTTCCATCAGCTCATAAACAGGAGCATGATCCAAGGGACGGAATCAGACGAGGATGGCATCATACATGTCTGTCGTGTTCATGACATGGTCCTTGATCTTATTCGTGGTCTGGCAGGCCAAGAAAACTTCATCACTATCTCAAATGATGATGGAGGAACATTATCCCGACACAAGGTACGCCGGTTATCTCACCAGAACAGGATACTACTCTTGGATCAATCTAATCCTGACAGTCATAGGGACATGGCCCAACTGAGGACATTGGCTGCCCATAGGTGTGATATCCGTGGCAGGGTCTTGCATCCGAGTCTTAAACTGTTACGGGTGCTAGCTTTAGAGGGGTGCAAATTATATGATAATGATAGGGATGACAGGCGCGGGCTTGAGCATCTTGGAAACCTAGTTCATTTGAGGTATCTTGGACTACGAGATACAGAGGTCAGAGAGCTCCCAGAGGCGATCGGAGCTCTAAAGCTTCTACAGACACTGGACTTGCAAGGTACCGAAGCTTATAGGGAAGTCCAAGTGCCATCGAGCATTAGCCAGCTGGCATGGTTAGTCTGCCTACGATGTGACAGAATGATGACGGTGCCAGATGGGTTCCTCCAAAAGGTGACGTCACTGGAGGAGCTAAGTATAAGTATTTACTGGTTGTCTTTAAAGTCCAAGAAGCAATTTTTGCAGGAACTAGGCAACCTGAGCCGATTAAGGGTGTTTTGTTTGCACGGTTCTGTTCAGCTAGAACAGAGCATGCAGGTAGAAATGTTGAAGTCACTGTTGGGGAGGGGGACCCTCGCCAGCCCCGGCAGCCCCGCAGGCCTCACTACGGGGGGCCAAGAATTAATCTCCGTTAACAAGTTATGAAGTCTTGCAGGATCAGCAAGCGGAGGACCCTCCGCGAAGACACGAACGGCGAGGTTTCACCCCTCCGTCAAGGGTGGCCTCCGAAGTCGGTGATGGAAGCCTGGAGCAAGGCGGCTCCTTAGGCGACGGGGAAGCGCCCAAAAGGGGACTCCCAAACAGCGAGCCCGAGCAGCAGGGAAAGGCCAGCGGAGGGGCCCCTCCGGAGCTGCCCCTCCACAGGCGCACGGAACCGGCGGCCGGCACGAGGAAACCCTACGTCTGGGGGGCGGGGAGAAGTCATACGTGTATTTCCCGTACTAGCCTTGTATGAATAGTTACTAGCCTGCCCTTGTGGGGGCCCGCCTATAAGCGTGTGTTCTCCCACCTACCGTAAACCGAATTGTAAATCAGCCCCTCCGACCCCTTGTATTCCTATAAATACCCGTGTACGGGCTCGAGGAAGAGGATCGGTTGTTGGCCGCTTAAAGTGTCATTTACTGCTTTTATTGTGTCACCCTGTCTCGCCTCACGCACCAACTCTCAATTCCTCTCTCGGAGGCCCGGACGCCCACCGATCCCTCCGACCTCCGGCAATACCAGCGGAAAGGTCGGACTGATCGAGGCCGCCCCGCGCCTCGCTAGCACCTCCGACTCACCCCCGTGGGAGGGCCTCGCCTTCCCCCCGCTCCGGGAGCGAAGGCTAAGGGGGCGTGAGTGATCCCCACAGTTGGCGCCGTCCATGGGGACCGACACAAAAAGCCCAAAGCCATACCAGTCACTCGCCACGGATGCCCTCGCGCCGCAACGGAGCAACCCCGCCCCCGAGGGCACCCCGCAGATCGGACCCATCGCGCCGGCAGCGGTCGCGCAGCCTAAGTAGTTCCGCGCCGGGGTCGCAGAGTGGGGACCCGTCATCTCGACCCCTATCGTCCCGAGCATCGGAAGTCACGGGGAAGAAGGCCCACCCGCCCAAAGAAGAAGGCGCGCCCGCCAGCCGAGGGGCGGTGGTCCAAAGAACCGGTGGCATAGAGGTCTCCGACCCGAGCAAACCCCGCAGATCCGTCAAGGGCTCCTTGAGAGCGCTTTGAGAAGATGAAGAGGAGGAAACCGAGCAAAGGGGAGCAAGCTCGAAGCCCTACAAGCCCGCATCGCAAAAGAGAAGGTTGTTGCGTGCCCCCGATCGGAGGCGCCGCCGGCGGACGCCAGGAACAGCCGATGCCGCCAGGACCGAAGTTAGCATGGATCAACCAGGCAACCGAGGCGCAGAAGTCGGTGGTGGAGGGCAGCCGCAACCCCGTGATCATCCACAGCCCCTCGCGCCGGGCAAGCCCCGCCTCCGCCAACCCCACCACCGCCGCAACAGAATCAACCACCATCGCAACACCCACCGTCCTCAACCCTTCGCGATAAGTCGGTGGTACCCTAGCGACCACATCGAGACGGCTCCGGCGCCACGCCCAGGCACAGCCTCCGCGGAGTCATCACTACGATCCCAAATCCCCGCTCTCTTACGCACTCCAGATCGCGGAGTGGCCTCCCAAGATACGACCACCAACACTTGCCAAGATACAACGGGGCCTCCGACCCCGTGCAGTCATCATGAGCTATGAAGCCGCCGTGGAAGCAAAGCAGGAGGAGATCATTCCACAATGGCCAAATCATTTGTGATCATCGCAAGAGGAGTCGCCCAGTCATGGTACTGCATGTTTCCTCCGAACTCAATCCGAAGCTGGTCCGACCTTCGAGACGCCCTCTGAGCAAACTTCAAGGGAGTCGACTCCGAACTCATCAACAAAGACGTAGTCGCAAACGTGGTGCGTAAGCCAAACGAGCCCCTACAAGAGTGGTGGCGGAGGTTTCTCCAAACCAAGGCCAGAACCGAGGGGGTCTCCGACCGTAAGCGTCATCATGGCGGTGGTCTCCTGTATCTGCCCAGGTCCATGCCACTCAAAGATTGAGCGGAGGCAGCCAAAAACCCTAGCAGAGCTACACGAGATAATGGACAGGTACTGCAGAGCCGACAACAGCCACAAAGCAAAAATAGAGGCTTTCCGACCTCCGCCAAATCAGTACCAAGCACAACGCCCACCGACACGACAACTACCCAAGGCCGAGGTCGTCGAGTCGGCACCATTGCTAACAACCCCGCGCGTGAGCAAAAACCCACCAACCACCCCCGAGACAAAAACCACCCACCAAGAACCCCTGCACCAAACCCGTGACACCAACGCGAGGCCTCCGCAAAAGCAACCCTAGCTACGCCATTATCGCGGGAGAGGGCAAAGGCCACTACACCAAACAATGCCCATATTTCGCAAAGGGAAAAAGAGGCGATGGACAGAGAGCTAGCTTCGCAAAACTCCCGAGGCAAGTTAACCACACAAGGAAACCAGCAAACACCCACTCCAACCATTATACCTTCACTCCCTTCGACTCACGGAACCCCAAAGACACCCAGGCTTCCACTACCCGGCTTTCCACACTAGCACCTTCAGCCAAAGACCAGCCACGCTACTACCAAAGAAGAGTACACACGCTTCACATCCCCGTAACCTCCGCAACCAAACTACCATAACCAAGCCCTACCACCTCCACCTCCGCCGCCGCTCGCACCACCTTCGACCCAAAGAATACCAAGCAAGAAATCCGCAGACAATCGCCAAGAAGCCCAACTCATCCTACGGAGTCATCCTCGCTATCACAGAGGCTCCAACGAAGACCACGGCAACAAACGACAAATAAAGGAGCACCATCGGAGGGTCCATCATGTCGGTGCGGAGGGGCCCCACGTAAACAGCCGCTGGTCCCATATTCGATCACCTTCAACGCTAGCGATATGAAGCTCGAGATTACCCTCACACCGATGCAATGGTCATTGACACCAACATCGAGGCTAGACAGCTACGTAATCCTAGTAGACACCGGGCAGCTCGGCAGACATCTTGTTCGCAGATCCACCTTCGATAAGATGGGCCTCGACAGAACATGCTACAACCGCCAGCAACCCCTCTTCGGCCGAGGCCGCAAGTAGGGACCATCGGAAAATCACCCTACCGCCTCTTTCGGAAAGAACCCATCCACCGATCGTAAAAACATCACCTTCGACGTGGTGGACATATATACTACAGCTACAACGCCATTTTCGGTTGAGGAGTCACCAACACGCTCGACGCGGTCCTCCACCCAAGCTACCTTTGCATGAAGATGCCCTCCATCGACGCAGATAATTGCCGTGTTCGGGACCGGACAGCAAAGAAGAAACGCGGAGGGGCCGTCGACCGGCAAATAAGAACGTCCACAATCTCGAACAAGAACCGAGAGAGGCAAGAGAGACAGCCGTAAGGCGACACGGAGCCTCCCGCTGGCACTACCGCCAGAAGAAACGAAGAAAGTCGCTTTTCGGTTTTACCCCAACAGAGAAGTAACCATATCCGCACTCCCGACCGCACCGGCGTAGCTCCCGCAGTGCCTCCGCGAGAACTCCGACGTATTCGCCGGGTTCGCGCGAGTGATTTACTGTGGTGTCACCGAGACCTCATCGAGCACCACCTCAACATAAGGCCCGACGCAACCCCCCCGTAAAGCGTAAGCTCCGCAAGATGTCGATGAAAGGAGAATAGCAAGCAGTAGAAGTGAATCGCCTTCTCGGATGCGGAGGTCATTCGCCCGGTCAAGTACCCCACTTGGTTATCCAACGCCGCCATGGTGAAGAAAGCAAGCTCTCAAGAAAGACGCCAGCGGAGCCCGTCGGATGGAGGATGTGTAGACTTCACCCGGTCTCAACAAAGCGTGCCCGAAGGATGACTTTCCGCTCCCTCAAATCAGCTCCCTAGTCGACGCGGCCGCGGGGTGCGAGAGACTATCACTCTTGGATTGTTTCTCTGGGTATCACCAAATCTGGATGAATCAGGCAGACGAGGAAAAGACCAGCTTTATAACCCCCTTCGGAACCTACTGCTTCAGAAGAATGGCCGAGGGCCTCCGCAACGCCGGCTCATCCTTCGCACGTATGACAGCGGAGGTGTTCAGGGATGATAGTGCCATCTCAGCCTATGTTGATGACTTGGTAGTCCAGAGTAAGCTAAAGGAAGACCACATAACAGACCTCCAGAGAACCTTCGTCCAAGCTCCGCGACACTAGGCTAAAGCTCAATCCCGCCAAGTGCGTGTTCGGGTAAGCAAGGGCAAGTTGCTTGGCGCCTCATGTCGCTTAAAGGCATCGAGGACAACCCCTCGAAGATCATCGCAATCACCGCGATGGAGCCTCCGAAGAACAGAAAATCGGTCCAAAGGCTTGCAGGACGCCTCGCCGCCCTGAGCAGGTTCATTTCCAGATCCGCTGAGCGCGGGCTACCATTCTTCCAGACGCTCAAGGGCACAGAGCTATTCAACTGGGGACCCCCGCAACAAGAAGCCTTCGAAGACCTCAAGCGGTACCTCGCAAATCTCACCACCCTAGCCACTCCGAACCCTGGGCGAAGGGCTCCTCCTCTATGTCGCCGCATCGCCTCATGCCGTCGGCCGCGGTGCTCATCAAGGAAGTGGACTAAGGGCACCAGTCCAGGCAAGTCCCCATCTACTATGTCTCCGAAACCCTCGAAGGGCCCAAGCTAAATTACACGTAACCGGAAAAGGTGGCCTACGCAGTGGTCATGGCAGCCGATAAAACTCAAGCACTACTTCCAAGCACATGAGATCACCGTACCTTCGAGCTTTCCCTTGACAACATATTCGGGGAACCCCGAGTCAAGCAAGGAATAGCAAAGTGGGCAACCGAGATCGAGACCACGCAATCGCATTCATCGCAGAACGACCATCAAGTCCCGTGCCCTCGCAGATTTCCTCGCAGACCGGGACCCTAGACACATTCAACCGGGCAAAGAAACTTGGACCCGATATGGACGGCATACACCGACGGAGCCTAGGGGCACGCGGAGCGGGCATCGCGGCCATCATCACTTCACCCTCCGAAGTCAAGCCGAGATATGCCGCCAGGCTAGAGTTCTAGTGCACAAACAAAGACGGCAGAATCACGAGGCGGTGCTCCGGCACTAAACAAGCTCCGGGCCATGTCGCCAGCGAAGGGCTATCATCAAAACCGATTCGAGGTGGTCTCGAAACAAGCCGAGAAGGACAACGAGCCAAGCACCCGTAGCCGCAAAAATACCAAGCAAGGCTAAGGAAGACGGAGGCCTTCTTTCTCGGCGTCACAACCAAGACCATATCCGGGGGGACAACGGTGAAGCCGACGAACTCGCGACGGCCGCCCCGAGCGGAGCCACTCCCACAGGACGTCTTCTTCAAGTGCTACGTGAGCCCCGCGATTCAAGGAAACGACCCACCTCCGAAATCGGGTCGCACCATCCACAAATAAGATTGAGAGCCCCGATCATAGCATTCATCGAGGCCACTTCGAGCCACAGCCTAAGGAAGAACAAAAAGAGGGTTGGAGCGTAAGGTCCGAGGCTACCGCCTAGTCGACAACAAGCTGAACAAAGCATCCGTGAACCGCCCCATGGCTAAAGTGCATATCTGGCGGTATAGGCCGCGCCATCCTAGCGGAGGTACACGAAGGCATCCGCGGCTCGCACAACGGCCCCTGAGCGCTAGTGGGAAAGGTGTTTAGGCAGGGCTTCTATTGGCCCACCGCACTCAACGACGCAATGCACTTGGTCGCATCGCGAAGGGTGCCACCGACAAAGACACCACTCCAACAGCCGTGGGCCCGACAACCCTCATCCGTCCCACTCGGCCCCTTCGGCGATGGGCGATAGACCTCATCGGACCGATGCCGCCGGCCCGGGAACCTCCGCTATGCGGTGGTGGCAGTCGAATACTTCACCAAATGGATCGAAGCCCGCCCCTCTCGCAAGCATAACCTCTCACCGGTAGAAAAAGTTCTTCCGCAATAGATCGTCTGTCGCTCGAACCCCGCTGAGCATAACGATTGATAATGGCACCCGGTTCGACAGCGAAGGCTTTAAGCAATTTTTGCCATCAAAATAGGCACTAAAATACACTTCGCCTCCGTAAGGCACCCCCAATCTAACGGGCTCGTTGAAAGAGCCAACGGCATAATCTTGCAGGTATCGGCCGCGAAGGTCCACGCTGGCCAAGAGGAAAATGGGCGGAGGAGCTCACTCCAGTGGTGTGTGGTCACACAACACCTCCGAGCCGCGCAACCAAATTCACGCCCTTCAAGCTTCGCTCGAGAAGAGGCCGTCCTCCCGTAAGAGCTAAAGCATGCATCGCCAAGGGTCACCCGGCAAGCCCCACTGTAAGATGAGGCACTCGCGAAGGACCTCCTCGAAGAAACAAGAAACATGGCCCCCCTCAACCTCCTCCGCGCATACCGGGAGAGAGGAGACCACACGATGGAGGAACAAGAAGCTCCGCCTCCGCACGATCTCCGTTGGAGACTTCGTCCCCGAGGAAGCGTAACGCGAAGATGGCTGGCAAGTTCATCGCCAAATGGACGGGCCCGCACCTTGTCACGAAGAGTACAAGACCCGCTCATTCCACCCGCAAGACCTCGAAGGCCATGATCTTCCCCACACATGGAACGCCGACGACCTCCGCTAGTAGTACTACCCCTAGCGGTGCAATGTACCGTGCACTCGCGAGTTGTAGGGGCTCGCACGCGTTTTACCATTTCATTTTTTCCTTTCTAAACTCAAGACCATGAACAATACGGGCTGCACTCTTTTTCCTTGCGAAGGGGCGCAAGGTTTTTTAATGAGGCAGCACCAATATCTAATACATGCAGGTTAGTTCCCCCCATATCGGAGAAAGGTGCAACTCAAGTATGGCACCGGAAGGGGCTGGGCTGATGTCATCCACCCACACATCGCGAAGGTAATGGGATTGCCCACGCTCGGGGCAGCGCAAGGCTGCACCCCGGCTCAGGCCAAACCAATAAAAAACTCATTCCACTTATGCCAAGTCGGGCACCCCGCACCTCCTCCGGGGGGGCTCGCAATGAAGACGCCCCGCGCCCTCCAAGTATGAGTCGCGCGGAGGCGCACAGCCGGGCACCCCGGCACCTCCGCCCGGGCTCGCAATGAAGACGCCCCGCTTTCTCCGAGTATGAGCCGCGCGGAGGCGCACAAAGCCGGGCACCCTGGCACTCCCTCCGCCGGGGCTCGCAATGAAGACGCCCGCGCTCTCCGAGTATGAGCCGCCGGAGGCGCACAAAAGCCGGGCACCCCGGCACCTCCGCCGGGGGCTCGCAATGAAGACGCCCGCGCTCCGAGTATGAGTCGCGCGGGAGGCGCACAAAAGCCGGGCACCGCACCTCCGCCAGGGGCTCGCAATGAAGATGCCCCGCGCCTCCGAGTATGAGAGCCGCGAGGCGCACAAAAAGCCGGGCACCCCCGGCACCTCCGCCGGGGCTCGCGGCGAAGTACATCCGCACCCTCCGAATAACGGGGGCAGCACGAGGCATAGCAAAGAAAGAAACCTAGGTGCCTTCGCCGGGCGCCCGTCATTACAAGCACCACCACCTACCAAGGACAAGACCTCCGCCGCACAGCCTTAACTACCACCACCCCAGACACCACCTACCAAGGACATGACCTCCGCCGCACAGCCTTAACTCCCACCACCACTCCAGGATACCACCTACCAAGGACAAGACCTCCGTCGGACAAGCCATAATCACTCCAAACACTTATGACATCCACCTAACATTAAACCCGCGCCCGCAGAAGCAACCCCCTCGAGCACTATAAAACCAAACCCTCCCCCACACGAGCCCGTGTTAGGAAGAGAGTAGCCATCAACCACACACACCACCATGCCACCACCCCCGAGCCAAGCCCCGATCCTACGGGGCAGATGCCAGGATACCCTCCGAAAAACCCAATCTCCCGATCTAGCGAAGGCACCACAATGGAAAATGTAAACAAAACCCAACCCCCGAGGTAGATCGCGAAGCGCAATGAAGAGCAACAAACGCTTACAGGTGCCCCCGAGCCCCGCGAAACCCCCAAACCTCCGCAAAACCAACAAAGACCAAATGCGCACAAATTAGAGCATTTCGTCCTCCTCCGCAACCACCTATGCCACCGCCCAGAGCACCTCGCAAAGCTCAAGGGAACCCGCAAGAAAAAAACGCAGCCAACCCGGGAGGAGAGACTAAGCGAAGGAGATACCACAATGGAGAATGTAACATTCTCCCCGTAGGCAACTCCACCAAAGGAATCAAAGTTCAAGGGGGAAGGGCACACTCTGAACACGAACGCGAAAAAGGTGGCGCAATCGCGACAACCCGCACGATCGCCATTCAACGAGGACAAGGGGCACCTACGCCAGTCCCCGCTCCACCGAGCCACCTCCGCAAGAGTTCCAATCCGCGCCAGGGACCTCGCTGACCCAAGTCTCTGGATGACGGAACGTGGGTCCGCAAACATTCAAGGGCGCACCTCCGCAACAACTCCGAGCTTCAACAGGGAACCCCACCCGAGGAGGACCCTCCGCGCCCAAAATAAAAAAGAACTTTGTAACAAAAACAAGCAATAAAAGCAACGAGTACCAAGGAAAATAGGGGACGCCGCTGTTCTACGCGGCTACCTTCGCAAAACGCCGAGTCGCGCACTAAGGAAAATAGGGGACGCCGCTGTTCTCACGTGGCTACCCGCAAACGCCGCGAAGTCACGCACTAAGGAAAATAGGGGACGCCGCTGTCCCACGCGGCTACCCTCGCAAAAAGTCGCAAGTCGCGCACTAAGAAAATAGGGACGCCGCTGTTCTATGCGCTACTTCGCAAAACGCCGAAGTCTCGCACTAAGGAAAATAGGGACGCCGCTGTTCTACGCGGCTACCCTTCGCAAACGCCGCGAGTCGCGCACTAAGAAAATAGGGGGACGCCGCCGTTCCACGGGCTACCCACAAACGCGCCGGAGTCGCGCACTAAAGGAAAATAGGGGACGCCGCTGTTCCACGCCGCTACCTTTCGCAAAACGAGTCGCGCACTAAGAAAAATCGGGACGCCACCGTTTCACGCGTCTACCTTCACAAAACGCGCGAGTCTCTCACTCAAGGAAAATAGGGGGACGCTGTGTTCTACGCGGCTACCCGCAAAAAAACGCGAGTCCCGCACTAAGAAAATGGGGACGCCGTTTCTACGCGGGGCTACCTCGCAAACGAGTCGCGCACTAAGAAAATAGAGGACGCCGCCGCCACGACGCTACCTTCACAAAACGCGAGTCTCGCAGACTAAGGAAAATAGGGGACGCCGCTGTTCTACGGCTACCCGCAAACGCCGCGAGTCGCATCAAGAAAAATAGGGACGCCGCTATTCTACGCGGCTACCCGCAAAAACGAGTCGCGCACTAAGGAAAATAGGGCCGCCGTTCTCTACGTGGCTACCGCGAAAAACGCGCCGAGTCGCGCACTAAGAAAATAGGACGCCGGCTGTTCTACGTGGCTACCGCAAAAACGCGAGTCTCGCGAGACTAAGAAAATAGAGGACGCCACTGCTTTTACGCGGTTGGCCTTCGCAACGAGTCGAAGTCTCGCACTAAGGAAAATAGGACGCCGCCTGCTTTACGACCACCCCCCGAAGCACGTTAGTTCTACAAGGAAACAAGACCAAACCAAAACCATCCATTCACCACACGTAGTAAACATAAGACGACCCTTCGCAAAAACATCACACATCCATTACAACAAAACAACAAAGTTACATAGCCCTTTCGCGGGCAGAAAGTCCTTGAACCTCCGCGCACACACGCCCTCCCGCCACAGGTTATAACCCCATGCAAGATAGCCTTAACTAACACCTTCGCGACACGCTCGACAAACTCCTCTACATCCACCACCTCCACCAACGGCTCATCAATGTAATCGCACGGCTCCCGTATCAAAGGCTCCGACGGAACAAGTGGAAGATCACCCCTCAACACTCGATGCCGGTACACCCTCCGCATGTCACTCCACTCAAAGCCCACATCCTCCTGTTTCGGAACAACAACTCGGCCTCCGCTGGTCGACCCAACAAGGTGCATGGCCAAGCGCGATGGCAACGACCTCATCGTCCGCGATATCATCTTCCACCATAGCCGCCGGGGCCAGCCCCGAAGAGAATCTCGCTCCACTTGACGGTTCGCCAAGTCATGAGACCGCCTAAGGCCTCCAAGCCCGATTGGCTATGTCATACCTCAAACCCCGCCCCACCAAAACCGCCGAAGGGGCAGCCCAGGGAACCGCATGGTATGAACCCAAGTCTCCCGAGATAAACGCATCCTCGGCGATTCATCATCCGAACCACGTTAAGTACCCTCCGCGCAGCCCCCGTACCGGCGGCCAACAAAATCATTGAGCACCGCCAGCCCCAACCCCAACAAGATCCAACCGCGAAGGTAAACGAACGCAACGAGAGTAGACAACAGTTAAGAATGGAAAATAGCGAAGCTACTAAAGCCACCAATTCATCATTTAACTTTAAAAGCCCGAAGGCCAAGAGTTTGACAACAAGACGGACAACAAATCTAAGATGAGTAAACCAAGGACAAATTTAAGGAGCCCTACACCACCCTCGCTTCGAGGCCGCAGTGGCGCCGGCAGCGGAGGAGTCGTCGAAGGCGCGGTGGGGGCCGGCACGGTCTCCCGAGGGCACCGCAGGCAGAGGCGTTGACCGGCGAGGCGCGAGTCGGAGAAGCAACGGCTTCGGAGGCGCACGCCGCGAGGTCGGTGGCTGTCACCCCTTCGCCGCGGGGAGGTACCGCGAGTCGCCCCAGCCAGCCGACTCGACACCTCAACCCGTCCGGCCCCTGGACTCCTTCGGGCGAGCAGCCCGGGAGCCCTCCGCCCGGAGCAAAGCAAAGAAAGCGACCTATAACACCAAACCAAAGACGTAAGACACCAAACCACAC
>JADLZK010002572.1:0-100220 GCA_015847255.1 Hyparrhenia diplandra
CCCAACCCAAGCCTCCCTGCATCCCTCCCCTCTCCCTCCTCTTTCTTGTGGCGGCGGCGCGCGCCAGTGAGGCCGCCGAAGCGGCAACAAGGAGCCCTAGCGAGGCCCCTCCCGCACCGCTTGGCAAGTGCGGCGGCGAGGCGTGCTCCCAACCCCGCCCGGCGTGGTGGCTATGGGCGTCCTCGCATGCTGGCCTCGCGAGAGAAAACCGGTGAAGGTTGCCTCCCATCCCGCTCCTCTTCCCTTCGCCGGTGCCAGTCGATCTATGTTTGTTGCCTTCTTTCTTCGGTCGATTTGGGGCCTCCATGGTCGGATCGGGTGCCTCCATGGTCGGACCGGTCCTCCGTGCTTGTGGCCGCCGTCTTGGGTGCCGCTGGCGCCGCGGGCCTAGTCAGCAGGGGTGGGCACAACGAAGGCGCCGAGGTGGGCTAGGCCATGGCGGTGCCCTCCAAGCTGGACCAGTGTTGTCCAAACCTCGCACCGGTAAGTGTTCGATGAAATGCTCGCCGCGATAAAAAAAAAAAATGGCATCGGGCGTGTTTATTCATCTCGAAGGAGTGACATTAATTAGTTCCTAAACCAAATTTGCTTACTACATGTTGAGTTTAGTTATGTCTTAGTTTTCTTATGAACATTTGGCAAGTATCTACTTCCTTTGTTCTATAGATCTCGTCTTGACCTCCTATAAAATATTATATAGTGTTTAACTGAATATTGTTCCCTTTCTAATCCTACCTCTAAAGTGTAATCGAGTAATAATTTCTCTAGACAAATCAAGGGCCCTCGGGTTACATGGTGTCCATAATGTTCAAAACCATGTTCTCATAAATGTCCTATTGTTTTACCATGTCTCGAACTTTTCATATTATCTTTCTCACATCTCTCAAGCAAGGCAACAGATTGGCAAGGAAATCACAGCTATGTTTCAAGCAATCCCATGAATGCGACCACAAGTCTTCCCGATCTTTTCATATTTTATTTCTGCTTTGCTGTCTATTGGTGATCGTCTTTGGATGCTTGATACTCAACAATTTTAAAATCAGCCTATTAGTTGTAAATCTTCAATCCCTACAATCTAATTATAATATAATAAAGCCACACAACACGGTGATACCTGCCGGTGTTTTCTGTGAGATTGCATGGAGTCTTTGCATTGACCGATTGTAAATGTTGTGCGAAGCACTTTGTTTTACCACATTTCAATTATTGATTTTTTTTGGCTTTCAAACTTATGTTCAACTGATTGTAAATGCTTTGCCTCGAAGCTCTTTGTTTTACCATATTTCAAGTATTGATTTTTTTTTGTCTTATGTTACAAAGTGATACTCTTTGTGCGAAACTCTTTGTTCAACTCGATTTTTTTTGTCTTATGTACTTAGTGCTTCAAAGTGATACCGAGACTACATTTACAGTTCAACTTATATTATTATTTTTCCCTTTAAATTTTAAAGCCCCCACGCACTAAGCCGATCAACCTACTTTTTTATTGTGTGTTTGCGGTTTAGTTACGCTCCCTTTCTTCTAGCCGATCCCACGTGCCCGTGTAACGTGTATTGTGCCTATCGTCGCTCTATTGCTCGTCTCCTCTTTCATTATTGCAAATTACGCGTGGACATTAAGACTGCAGAGAATTATGGGTTTTTAAGAAACACTTTACCGGTTAGCGGTGTTACTTTGCCAAAATTTGGGCTCCTAAGTAGTAGTGTTTCAAATTTTTCTTGTACTATGCCTTTGCAATGGTCTTAGATTCGATTACTAAGATGCTATATAACGCTTGTGTTTTTACTCCACTTATATACTCCACTTAGATTCAATTACGGTGAGCGGTTGAATGGATTTCTTCTAAGATAAATGTCAACACCAAACTCCTATCGACCGAACTCCTTTTCTTTCACTGTCGGACCAAACTCCTATCGAACCCGATGTAATCGGTCTCTAGATATCTTCTCATCTAATGACTATGCCACCTATTTACTTGACACATTGCCTAGGCTGAACCCACGCTTTGCATCGATATTGGCACGGCCGGCGTCTTGTGCACGCAATAGGTGTTCTTCGTAGAAAACAATAATCTTATATTTATGTTTAGCCTACAACTATGACGTGACACATGACACATGAGTGCTGAAATGAAAGGTGTTTGTTCCTTTCATTTCAGTTTGGTTTCTTTGATTTCAATATTGAATTGTTGGAATCGATGACTAAGGTCCTCCTTGATAGGACTTGGGCTTTTCTAAAAAAATAGTAGACCTAGGGAAAGCCACATTCTATTTCAAGATCTATTTTTTTATCATGTCTATGGCGGATGTTGTTTGTCATGTCTTGATTGTGGTCTTTGTGGCGAGTTGTCAAACGGCTCCTCTTATTTCTTTGTGCGTCCCGCCGTATTTTTTTCCGTGTGCTCATTGTGGGGGCTAGGGGCCTTCTCGTGCGCTTTGTTGAGACACCGAATGATCGGTATGGTCCCTACGGATGTCAAATCATTATCATTTACACCCTTGTGTTGTTTTCTTCTCTACCGCTTGTGGTCTATTAGGATCTTCGGTGATCGGTGGTGATTCTGTTACAAAATTTTCTTGATTTCTTTTACGCTAGGTGGTTGAGGGTCCTTGCAAATCCACGGGTTGATGAGGCTGCCATACACGGCTGCTCAACGGTGGAGGGTTGTTTTGGTATGATTTACTCGAATCTAGGATTGTATCGGTTTACATTGCTCGTTCTTTTCTTCTCAAGTGTCTAAAATATATGCAGCCTAAATGATACTCACGGGTCTTGTCTCGGTTCCTTCTCCCTTGCACATGATTTATCTAACTTTGCCATTATTTTTCTGCTCTTTTTTTTTTGTTCCGCCTACCCAATAGCATGCGGTGGTTAACCTATGCGCTCCCTTGTTACGTGTTTGATTTTCTCCACTTACTCCTCTATCTCCTTTGCCACGGAAGTCCATACAAGTTGGGGGCGGATGGATATCGCAATTTCCCCGACCTAGGTGCGGTGTCATTTTGCCTCCTTCGTTCTCCCTTGCACATGATTTATCGACTTGCCATTATTTATTTTTTCGGGATGGATTTAAGGGGCTAATAGCATGTGGGTAATATATTCAACAAGCTATTTTCAGTGGTCTAATAAACACGTTAATGGTTACCTTATAGACTGTATCCATCTAATGAAGTTATATATATTATGAATCTGGATTTCCCCGTAGTATGACCTATTTTTTTAAATACAATGTAACTGCTTTGTCGAATCGGTTTATTTTGATTATGATGTTAATATGCCTCCTCAAAGTTTCTTTTTTCGATGGAAAGAAGCCCCGCATCATAACTTCTAATATGCTAGCTACTATCAACGGATCCCTTTTTGTGCGGCGGACTACGATTCTACAAAGTGTAATTCTCTTTGGAATAGAAGTAGTTAAAATTGGCATTATGATCCGGGCCATTTTAGTTCTATCTCATTTCTCTTAAGTGAAGGGTATAGATCTACAGATTATAAGGAAAATTTTACAACCTGGCTATGATCACAAAAACTTGGCTTTTTAGGTTACGGACGTTGGTTCACTGACCCTCCAAATTTAATTACAAAGGGGGGAAAATGTCTTTTAGTCTACCTACGAGACTATTAGAAGTGATGATAAAATACCTGTTCCTGGATTAACTTCTATAACTACATAGCCATGTTAGATTAGTGGTAATGTTATCATAATGTTGGTAGATCTTTGCTTCCAATTATAGTCACCTCTTACAAAATAGTGTTGTGTCCTCAACCAGAATTTCATCAGCTTTTCTGCTTTTCAGAAACAAACATATACAATGGAGAGAAATAACCCTGCCTTCCCAAGGAAGAACGTAGAGCCTGGCATGGTATGCAAGTGAACCTAGATAGGATACACTTATTACTCTTCTATGAAACAGCCATTCAACGGAGGCATTCACAGATTTCTCCTCTACAGTGCTACTGTCGCTTGTTTTCTTACCTCTTACAAAACATATTCTTGTAGGACGAAGGAAGGTGTTCTGTTGCTTTCTGTAATGCGGCCTGATGCCAACAGGGAACGTTCTGTTGCTCTCTGTGTTTCTATAGTGCAGCTTCATGCCATGATGAAGAGCAAGAGCAAGAAAACCTACCTTGCGCTCACATTCTTCTGATGTCTTCATAATGGATTTCCATAGTTGATTTGAGTAGAAAATCATTGGTTCATTTGAGATAGTTGGTTTGAGTAGAGAATCATTTGTTTGTTTAAGTACAGTTAGATAACAGTCGTAATTGTAAGTCCAGGACCTTTGGAACATAGCTACCTTTATTTACTCTAATGCTGTATCTTTGGAACATAGCTACCTTTATTTCCCATGAAAGATGTCTTATTTGTGTGTTTCAAACATAAAACACTGTTGTGTACATGTGCTTTTCATAACACACATTATGCGTTGTTGTGTTAAACAATTAATGCGTTAAGACCTGCGGACGGCCAGATCTGTGGCCCAGAACACGCAGCGCTATAGACTAGTTCTCCATTCATGCAACAATAGCAATCAGTACCGTTACATGGTCTTATGCTCCCATCTAATGCCGTTGAGTTGACAAGCCCTCGAGAACCTACAAATCAAATTCATAGACATGTATGTCATACAAATACGTCGATGTTATATTGTTATCTATACATGGCATCATTTGAACTTGTAAAAAAATAGATGAATTGTTTCATTTTCATAATATTATGATTAAAAGTAGCAATAAAACTCTATAAGCTTTTTTTTTTTTTTTTTTTTTTTTTTACACAGGGGGCACAGGCCCTGCTGGCCACCGTCTCTGGCTGTATTGTACGTGCAGCCGGTGAACGTGGCGTCGTGCTGCTTGCAATCCGTCTGAGTTCTGATGGCTATGTTCTCTCTCTGCGCCAGAGTAATGTGTCGTCATTCACCGACTAGCTACTACCATGAGATGAGATGAAACGTCCTTAGATAGGACGTGCTGAGATATATTAGAGAGAGAAATTATTTTATGTATTGGGCAAATAATTCCATAAATATAGAGAATTTTTCAGCCAAAGCTCAATTGGTGTACTCTATCCCAATATGCATGGAAAAATACATAGCCATTTTTCATGATCCCTTGATCGAGTCCCTCTTGACAAGAGGGACGATGGGATCATGTCATGTGTCAAGAGGAACAAAAATGCGAAGGTTGTTCCTCTGTTTTTTCTACTTTTTTTCTCAATAGAAACAAATCGTGAACTGTACTCTTTCGAAAAAAAAAATGGAAACAACAAATTACGGCGATCCGGCCCATTACCGTTATCTGGTTTTGGTTTTGACCGAATTGAGTGAATTAGAATTTCTATTTTTTATGTGGTATGCCTCAGCCTCCATGCATTCTTTTTTTCTTTTGCAGTTATCATGCATGGATCACCTTCACTAAAGAGATACACGATAATTTCAATTAAGTACTTCCTCTGTTCCAAATTGTGGGTCGTTTTGATATTTCTAGATGCGAGCAAAAAGAAAAAGAATGATAACTGCATTTAGACATAGTGTATAACTAGGTGCATAGTAAAAAACAATGAATCTATAAAAGTTAAAGTGAACTACAATTTAGAACAGATGGATTTTTTTATGCGAGCAAGAGGGGCAAAGCACCCCTACTGAATTTTTTAAAAAAAATAAAGTAGAAACCACAAAAGTTAGAGTACTAAATAATTTATCTTAAATTAAAAATACTAAAACATCAAAAGTTTGGGACATAGGACGTTTCGAGATGCTGAGTTTCAGAAGGAAGATAGGCATGAGCCGACGATGCTCCGGATCAGACGGTCGTGTGGTGGCGGACTGGCATGCCCGTCCTTTGCGCCGATCGCTTACTGCAGGGGCAACCGCGGCGCCGGGCACTTGGGCTCGCAGCTTTCGCAGTTGTCCTGGCACTGTTTCCGTGAGCTATGACACAAAATATCACCGAGAACTTTTGCTCCCATCATCTAATGCCGTGGAGTTGTTGACGACCGCGGTAGTAGTAGTATCGCTTGGGTACCACCTCGTTGCAATTCCGATCTGATCAAGTAGCCCTCGGCCCTCGACGACCTGCAAATCAAATTCATAGATTGTAATCGACATGGCATGAATGAAATGCAGAGACCAACAAAGGTTGCAATCGACACACTTACATTGTGCAGGTGAAGCAAAGAGCATGACGAACAAGAACACGGCCGCCAGGCTGACGCTGGCCGCCATATTGGATATTCGATGATCCTTCAGAGTTCAGATAGGGTATAGGGAGCGACGGCGTACTACGATGTTTGTATGGTATTAAAGCTAAGTAAGGATTGCTAGGGTTTGTAATTTTCAAAAGAAAAAAAAAGGATTGCTAGGGTTTGTAATTTTCAAAAAAAAAAAAGGATTGCTAGGGTTTTTACTATATAGGAATAGGACACATGCATGAGGTTCTAGTGATGTATACAGGGGCGGATTCACGGGGCGACGCCCAAAAATAAAGGAGCAAATCTTCATATAGCAAACCCAAAATAGCCTGCATCATACTGTTTTTAGTGTATGGATGCATGATGAGCCCCGTGGTGACTCATGGATCTGCCACTGCATGTATACATGGGAAAATATAGAGTGCCTTTGCAATTTTGATTCCTCTTAATCTTAAAAAAAAAAAATGATTCCCTCTTGGCTCTCGCCATTTCCTTATTTTTGGTTTGGGCCGAGCTTTTTACGAGGCCCACCAAGCTACATCGTGGGGCCAAAGTTTCCTAAAAAAATGTCGCCGGGGCAAAGTGTGTTGGAAACGGAATTGCTAAATATTATCTAGAGCAAGATATTTCTACTTTTTTTGCTGGGCAATTATAGTACTCTCTGTTACAATTATAAGTTGTTTTGAATTTTCTAGATATATACAACTTCTACTCTATATACAATTATAGTACTCATAATCTTTAAGTAAATACTAGTTTTTACTATAAAATAATACACCTAAATGATGAGCCCAAACTAGTATTTATAAGAACTAATAATACAACGAAGTGACCTGTGACAGGTCATTGTTATATGCATGTCATGTTATCTCTATACAGAGCCCTTTGCTCAAAAAAAAAAAAAAAAAAAAAATCTCTATACAGAGCCCACATATTGGTTCCAGATTGGGCGTTGGTTGCTGTAGTAACTGGTAGCCTGTGTAGGGATTCCCGAAAAAAAAAAAAAAAGTTGGTTTGGGACTGCTCCATAACTTAATAAAAACATGAAATTTGTGGAGCACCTCTTTAGGTGTTCTCATAACTCTATATTTTTTGCATGGATCTAAAATCATTTGGCAAAAAAAAAGCGGACCTAAAAACCGTGGAGGAGAGCAATAAACAACCCCAACCCCCCCCATAGGGAGCGTTTCTGATTACTTGGGATTACTCCGCTTCACTTTTTTTTTTTTTTCCCAAATATTTCAGCTCCGCACATACGGTCCGAGAAAAAAGTTGGAGCTAAAAGGAGTAATTTTTTGTAGAGCTAGAATTTTTGGAGCAGTCCCAAATCCCAAACATTCTCTTGTTACCTGCGTAATGTGTGTGGTCTGCCAGTTTGCCACGGCTGTTACATGCAAAATGCAATGGAACCGGAGTACCGGACGGTGCAATGCAAGGAGTAAAGGTATATCGAATAAGACGTCTGGCACTCCAGCCTTTACCTTGAATTAGCGTCCTTCTTTCAACAGAGACATAGGAAAAGTGATTAAATTAACAAATACGTAATTTCCATTGAATAAAATGAATTGATCAATCGTTCAGTTGTGCGCAACCTGGCACCATTTTTCGCCTCAATACATGGCGGAAAAACATGTCGAGGAGTCCGAGAGACTATGGGATCACCTCTTATGAATTGCTACTTGCACCATATGCCACTTCTTGCAGGCTAGTCCTGGAGAAGCTGTGGCCAGAAGACTAGGGTTTGCCAGCATTGCAGCAGCTAATACATCCTTGACATGCCAGATGGCACAACGCCAACGTTTCGGTGAGTACCAGCGCCAGTGCCTACTGATGCTGCGGCGGCAGCAACAATGCCGTTAAGGGATCTTGTGTATATGTCTGTGTCAGTTGTTATTCTATCTAATGGGTTATTCTTTTGTCCAGCTGGGAGATGGAAGGGGGCTGCTCTCATGTTCACAGCCACATCGGGGGAACCTTTGCTCTTTGCACAAGCATAAGCCTGCTGCGACTGCAGAGTGTAACCTCCCATGGCCTGTGATGGGTTGGTACTGTCCAATCTTGCAGGCATTTGGTGGTAATTGTATGCTTGTGGGATTTGCTGGTGAGGAGGATACCCTGAATTCATCACTGAGCCATTAACTCTTACTGATCCTGCTGGCAAATAGAAAAGAAAAAAAAAAATCTCAGAAAAAGGGCCATCATAAGTCGACAAATCATTTGTAGTACTTCCCTCCATTCCAAAGTATAAGTCATTTTGGCTTTTGTAGATACATAATTTTTGCTCTGTATCTAAACATAGATGCATAGCAAAAACTATGCACCTAGAAAAGCCAAAAAACAACTTACAGTTTGGAACAGAGGGAGTAAACTAGTAGTAAGTGAAGACAGAAATACCTGCTTGTGCTTGCAGTGCTTGTGGAGTCAGAGACGGCCTTGGAACATTTCCAGGACCACTTCCTTTCTCCCAAGGATACTTACATGAATCATCAGAGACTGGTCTAACCCTTGATGAGGCAGCAAGAGGTTGTTCCTTGGCAGGAATTGGATTAGAATGAACAACAGTAGTCCTACAAAAAAATGAAGCTGCAGATTAGCAAAAACAAAAAGCAACCTTCACTCAACTAAATTACAGTGACAAAAGGACAGAAGCACAGGCAAGTGGAGCTGTTTATCATTCTGAACGCACACTAATCAACTGTCAGTTTTGATTTCAGAAAAATAAATCATGACTTGTACCATGCCAGTGAAGCATTGTACAGTTGACTTCAGAATTCGAGAACATGTGCACCCCAATCCTAGAACATTGACACCACTGAATACTGCTGGAAACACCTCTGATCTTATCTTGCATTCAAGACCATGTATAGAAATTTTGAAATTATCCAACAGAACTACGATTTTATCTTTGAAGTTTGAACTCCCATGATCATCTAGCCTTGGTCACTTCACTCAGGTATCAAAATCCTGACAATGAACTCATACCCAACCCAGACGATAACTCTTCTTACCATTGGGCCACTCAGGCCACAGGGGAGAAAAATATGGAGACAAACTAAGATCTAAAGGTACTTGAAAGTACCTCTCAAAGCAGCCTGCAAATGAAATCAAGACTATGATGCCCATTACCTGGGAAGGGATGCGTGTTTCCTGTCTGTTGGAACTGATGGGCCGTTACCACCACTCTCTTCAAGATGAGAAAACTGCTTCTTAAATTGATCAACAGCACTGCATAAAAAAATAGCCAGCAAGTGCTTCTATCAATGGGTTGAAATGGACGGATACATGAGTAAATACATGCATGCGCAAAGCAACATACATGTGCAAACACAGAAAAGCTAAAACCTTGGGTAGAGAAAGGTTGTCCTCTCTGTGCCATTAATGTAGCTATTCAGCAATTGTGGGTGATATTCCAGTATCTCACGGAATATCAACTCTCTTATCTCTTCCTTTGACATTCTTTTGTGTTCAAAGTCAAATTCCACTTTTCTGATTGGCTGACAGGATGGTTCTCTTTCAACCCTGGCAAGACCTTTGAAATATGGATCACGCAATGCCTGAAACAATACATATATTGAAATAAATGTCACAGATACTTAGGGATTTCGAAGTAAGGTTGAAAGCAACATCACAGATCTAATTCCATAGAGAAAAAATAGACACAAAAAGCAAAGGACTACCTCTTCTGCTGTTGGACGGTCCTTTGATCAAACGCCAATAGTTTTTCTAATAGTTTAAGTGCCAAAGGATCGGCACTGGGAAACTTCTGAGAGAATGGAACAGGGTCCTTCTTTCTCATGCTGCTCAAGTACCTTCTTGCTTTCTCATTCCGAACCTGAAAAGGAATAAAAAAATAAGTTCAACTTTGGAGTCACTGAGCCATGAGACAAACTAAAAATGAGTTTCCTTTGTTATAGCACTATACCCGAGAAATTGTATCCATCGATGGTGTGCCTAGAAGATCAGTCATCAAATCTAGCTGATGAACAACATTTTTACCAGGAAATAGAGGCTTTCCTGTCAACACCTCAGCAAATATGCATCCAATGCTCCAAATGTCAATTGCTGGTGTATACTGCATTTTTGGGGATAACAACAATATAAAAGCACATTCAGATTATAGACAGTCTGGCAAAAATTTATATAAAAAGCAAAGCAATAGCAAGACATGCTCATTTGATTATTGTAAAGCTGCAATTCAGCAGGTTATTGGTTCCTATTTGTGCATAATAGGGACAAAAAGGTAAATATCAATCAGATCGATCCATGCATAAAAATGAACCGCACTATGAAAATGGCATTTATATCTGGACCTATAAAGGACAGAGATTAATGAATATCTCTCATGTGAAATTACTACGATAATCTTTATCCAGATTAATATTATTTGGATAAAACCATTCAAACAAGACACTAAAGATCATCTCTCCATGAGTTCCTACCAAATTCTACCATAAAGTAACAAGGCAACAGTAAGAGTAAAATAGAAAATGAAGTGTTGTGGGTAGGGACCCTCCCCACAGTTTTGCCTTCAAAAAAAAAAAAAAAACAGTAAGAGTAAAATGCAATATGATAGAATTCATTGTCAAGTAGGATAGCATAAGCGGATAGTATTCTCAAATAATCATAATTGGCAACTCATATTATGGGACTATCAAACATTATTAGTGAACACAACAAGTAGTCATAATATGTAACTAGAAAGCTCACCTTGGAGAAGAAGGATCCACAGAGCTCTGGAGCTCTGTACCACCTTGTTGCAACATAATCCTGCAAGGCATATGTATCAATACACGATATACATTATATCTGAATCCAATGAAAAAAGAGCTGACTCTTTGTTTCTGACATACCGTCCAGAAGACTGTTGTTGGGGTATCATTGAATGCGACTCGGGCTAGTCCAAAGTCACATATTTTCAATTTGCAGTTAGAGTTTGCTAAAATATTCTTGGGCTTCAGGTCACGGTGATAAACATTAGCTGCAATTATGTAAGTTCAGAATCAGCATAAACTATGGCTACAAAAGGTACACTATGCAGTCAAATTCTCACTGTGACTCGCAACACAAAAGAAGATGAAAGGGATTGCGACCAGCCACAAATGACTGAACACTCCCGTTTTTGGGAGATTCAGGGAAATGGCTGGCATATGCAGTGGGAGAAGTGTCATACCAGTATGAATGTATTTGAGGGCCCGAAGTAACTGATAGAGAAAGAACTGGTAATGCTCCTTGGTCAAATCATCGTTGGCCTTTATAACTTGGTGGAGATCTGACTCCATAAGCTCAAAAACAACATAAATATCCTTGAAGTCCTTCCTCGATGGAGGTAACATAATGTGCTTGATCTCAACAATATCAGGGTGCCTTAGGAGCCTCAAAAGTTTGATCTCACGGAGGATCCTCGCGGCATCAGAGACGTGCTCAAAGATATTGTGTATCTTCTTGATCGCCACTCTCTGCCGAGTGTGAAGATCAATTGCAGAGCAGACAACCCCATAGCTTCCCTTACCAATGACTTCTTGGATCTTGTACCGGTTTGCATCCCCATACTCTGTGAAGAAGTCGGCCTCTGCAGAAGTCTGCAACATGAATTGCGCACACTAGATCAATGAACTGTTTCAAGAAACCCCCACTCCAGAGGACTTCAATGCTCCATTCGGGAAACCGAAACGGGACAGCAAAAGGAAGGCGGTTGCCAAACCATTGCAGGCAGGCAGATACAGGAATAGTCTCGGAACGGACAGAACCAACCTCTTATAAGGCAGTAACCGTGTGCACAAAAGGTAACAGTTTCCCTTTTATTTAATAATGGAAATCGTCTCCTCCTCCACAAGCAAAGGGAACGAACAACTATGCGCGCCGACAGGAGTACATGGCCAAGGCAACAGGCCGGCGGTGCTGTTTAATCCGGGGGACAGATGGCATCTCGAAGCGGCACGAAAAACTGGTCAACTTTTGCATGTGAGATCAGAGCTGTCTACAACAACCCACCGTTGAGCTCACGCGGCATTTGACCTTTTCATTACATCATCAATTCAAAGAGATGTCCAGATCGATCGAATTTAGACTCCACCAATGATATGAACATGGAAGAGGGGTCGCGTCACGTCGAGTCCCGTCAAAATTTTTTAAAACAAAACAGACATAAAAATTCAAAAAAAGGTAATATAGAGGTGTTCCGAAAATTATTATTGCATCGATCCATGGCTCGCGCACTATCAGCAGCCCAGAACCCAAATCTACATGAAGCATCAACGCCAGCCAGCTTGCAGCAACATAACTTTTAATTTTATTTTTCTGGAAACGTTCACAGCGACATAGCATGACCGCGAAATTTACGAGCAAGCACCAACGACAGGAGGCGGGAGGAGGAGGAGGAGAAGAAGCGCCCACCCACCTTGTTCCTCTGGTCCTGCTGCATCCCCGCTGGCCGGATCTCCCGCCCCACCGCCGGTGCCAAACGAAAACCCCGCGCCCTCGCTTCCTTCCTACGTTGCCGCGGCGGCGGCACCACCGTCCCTCCCTCGAGACGCCGCGCGCGGGCGGGCTGGCGGGATCAGGGGCGAGCAAGCCTCCCAGCACGCGGGGACGTGGAACGGCCGGCGGCCGCGCGGCGAGGGGGATGGGTAGTAGGGCTCCTCCGCCCGATCTCGCCGCGCGCCGCGTGCGTGCAGAGGCAGAGGCAGAGGCAGAGGCTTGGATGAGAGGAGAGAAGGCGGAGGAGCGGGGGAACAAGGAAGAAGGGAAAGGCGGAGAGAGAGGAGGGGGGCAGATTTCTTTCGTGTCGCTCGTGGCTTGTTGCCGTTATATGATGGGGGCCCGGCCCGGGGCAGTGGGTGCGGGTGGGTGGCGTGCTGGACGCTTGCTCACCGTCCGATCTGCATCTTTGTGTGATCCATCCACCGCGCTGTGCATCTACCGCCCCCACCCTCTTTTGAGCTTACCAACGCCTAGTGACTTTTGAAAACACCCTGTCCAAATCTCATCTTGAATTAGTAGTATATATATATGCCCGATATTTATTAATTAATTAAGGTAGTTTTTATATAATTTTGTAAATAGACTTTATAGAAAAGATACTGATATTATGACATACAATCAGTATTACTAGATACTACACCATACAATCAGTATTACTTAATTAGTTGGTGTCATATATAAGAGGTATTGATTGTCACTGATATCCTAATTGGTGACATATAAAATGTAAAACCTAATGGCACGCCACAACCACCGCGAACCGTCGCTGCTGTAACAGATAACTAGTCCCTGTTGCGTTAGTGTCGGCGCATGACATTTGCGTTTGCACTCGCGATGCCGATGGGTGTGTGTGTAATTAGGTGGCAGGCGCCTGTGATGGAATTGAAACGCCAACTAATGGCAAACTTGCCTTCAAATCACACTTTGCCGATCAACCCGTGCCCGTGCAACCAGCCGCCAATAACCTACTCCTAGTCGGTGATGCCGTGACGACGCCATGACGCCGCGAGATCCGCCGAAACCTGCGTCGTTGCGACACCGACGACGGACCAGGTACGCCGTACAGTACGCGGGACGGGATGCACTTGCATCAGCGACACATGGGGGCGCTGCCGAACTGCGAACGCTGTACCTGAACGGCTACAGCACGTGCGGTGTCCGCCTCGTCATTGATTTGGGCATTCAGATTTCACGGCAACCCAGGATAACTGAACTGCCCGGAGATCGATCACACGGCGGTCCGGCGTATTTTATTTACCGACCGCCGTGCTGGCCCGGACTGCTGGTTTTGTTCTTGTTTTTTTAGATGTGGACTGGTGATCGTATCGTAGTAAAAAAATAATAGCGATTGTGCAGGCGTCGTGTACCAGTCGTCTGCAAATGCAAATAATAAAAGGAGAGGACGACCGGCCGTGACCGTCACACAATCCGTTGGACGTCGCGTCGGAATGGCGCTCACTCACTTCATCATCACCCACAAAAGAACGGCCAGCAACACCGGCCACTAGAAAAAGAAAACCCAACACAACCGAATCGAACCTAACCGAACCACGGGTTCAGAGTCGGTGGCGAGTGGCGTGGCGCCTAATTCACAGCAGAGCAGAGCACCACCACCACAGAACAGGGCACTGGGGAACGGCTGGCTGGCACTCACTGGTAGGCAACGCGCACAGCCAGGCACCACAGAATAGTGAATCGTCATCAGCTGATGATGATGGTGAAATCAACGTGCACAGGCATAAATACCAGCAGTATATTCCCATGATGACTGATCAGGATGTATCAAATTATCAACGTCGTGGTCGTCCACAACAGTTTATCTGTTTCTAGTTACAACAACAGCAGAACATTAGAACTACCGCACGCCAAGCTTTATGCCAGTGCCCAACAGAACTACCGCACCACCAGGCACCACAGAATCTCGTCATCAACATCAGCTGATGGCGGTGAAAAACAACCTACTAATGCATATATGATATATCCCAGCAGTATTATATATATTCCAATGATCAGGATGTATTTCTATACTATACATAATTATCAACGTCACGGTCGTCCAGAACAATTTTCTTCTGTGTTTGTAGTTACACAACAACATTAGAACATTAGAATTACAACTCCTGCACCAAACTATAAGCTAGTGCCCAAAGAAATGGAGAGACAACTATACAATATATGCTATGCTGCCTGCCTTTTGTTTTTCTATTCACCTTGCAGATACAATATACGTACATGACACCAGCTGCAGAAACAAAACGCTCCAGTTCCCACGGGCCACGAGGTTGGTGGGTACGCGGCAGTGTCGGTTGCACACTCGCATGTGATGCTGCTGCGTCAATTATCTCCCTGGAGCCAACATGGTGCACTAAACAACATGGATTCCGGCAGGAGTTGCTCTACATCCACATGGAGCCCCCCAGGATCTTTCACAGAACTAGAGAAACCGCGTGGAGCTGGTAAGTAAGTATACCTACTGAATCCGCTGGAGATTGTAGTGCACCACCCTCTCGAGGGCGCTTCTGAACTCACTCCTCGGAAGGCACTGCAGGTTCTGTGTCGCCAACTCGCCTTTCTCCTCCGCGAGCTCCTGTGCCTTCCTGATCCCGCCGCTCCGGTGGACGAGCTCCACCGCTGTCGCCAGGGAACCGGGCTCACTGAACTCAGAGTCAATGATCTCCCGTAGCCGTGGCTCATCTTGCAGCGCGAAAATCACCGGGGCGGTCAGGTTACCCTTGGCCAGGTCGCTGCCTGCTGGCTTTCCCAGCTGCTCGGCTGACTGGGTGAAGTCGAGGATGTCGTCCACCACCTGGAAGGAGAGACCCAGGTTCCTGCCATACTCGTACATCTGTTCGCAGATGGTGGTGTCCATGCCGCTGAATATGGCGGCAGACCTTGTGCTTGCCGCGATCAGAGAAGCGGTTTTGTAGTAACTCTTCAGCAGATAATCGTCAAGGGTGACGTCACAGTCGAAGAGTGTTGATGCTTGCTTTATCTCACCGCTGGCGAAATCCTTGATTACCTGTTAGCACATTGTTTCTTTTTTTATCCTTCCATCAGATAAACAAAGTGCGGACATTTTTACTTAAATGAAGAAGAGATCATAGCCTGCTCGGATCCTTTATTACCTGGCTGATGAGTTTGATGACTTCGATGTTTTCTAGGTTTGCAAGAAACCAAGAAGACTGCGCAAACATAAAATCACCAGCAAGCACAGCCACCCGTGTGCCATAGAGCTGGTGGATTGTTTCTTTTCCTGCAAACGATCAGATCTAGTTTAGAATAAATCGGTCAACATATTGGTCTTGGTTCCCACACCAACAATTACATTATGAATTAGGAGTATGCTGAATAGCATTGAGCGTAAAGGAAACAAAGATGAAGCTTCATGTATCATGAATGCAACAAGGTAATTAGTATTTAGCAAACAAAGGTGAAACTGAAGCACGAATTTCCAAACTAAACTATGTCTCCAAAGTACAAGGGCCAAGAAAATCAATAGAACTTAGAAATACCATGGACATTGATGGCCCACAAAACATTAAACAAAATTTTCCAAGAGGTTTTTAATAAAACTAAAAAAATAGCATTGTGAAAGATTTTTTTTTTTATTGACAATATGGTTGACCATGAAAAACAATGCATAAAATCACTGGTAAGTGTAGCTACCCTGTGACATAGAGCTGATGGATTGTTTCTTTTCCTGCAAACGATCCAATCTAATTTAGAATAATAATCCAGTCAACTTACTGACAAGTGAGTGCCACTGGGTGTAAAGGAATATGCTTCCTTCATTTCCAAAACACAAAACAGGCTTCCCATATAGCCAGTGCAACAAGGAATATCAAAGAGGTGTAAAAATGACAAGTGAATTTCCAATGTAACATGTTCTCCAGATTACAAACGAAAAAAGAAGGTTGAAGTACCATGCACAGCCATGCCCAGAAAAAGAGTTAAACAAATGTTTCTAAGAGGTATTAAATAAAAGCAGAGAAGTGCATGATGAAAGAACGGTTTTCTATTGATAGTGCGGTTGACTTGTTCAAGAAAAAAAACATTGTACATACCTCTTCGCATCCCACTGTCGTCAATGACATCGTCATGTATTAAACTTGCAGTATGAATCATCTCTATGATCTCAGCCAAGCGCTGATGTTCTGTAGTTAGCTCCCTGGATTGCAAAACCAAAATATATGCGTGTTACTGTGTTTAATATTAGAAGTCCTGATACAAAGTGGTAAACCGATAGCAGAGAAAGGAACTTACGACAAAGCAGCTAATTCAGCAGTTGCCCTGGACACCAGAAAAACTAATGCTGGTCTTAATCTCTTTCCACCAGCTCCGAAAATTTGTTCGGCTGCAGAAACTAAAACTGGATTTTTCTGCACCAACAAGCTGTTGAAGTTATATCAGTTATCACTATGGTAGATAGGAGCTCATTAAGCATGAACTGCTAAAATAATCTTCAGTCATGTGTACTTGTTGCAGATTGCAAATTAGAGCAGTCATGCTATTTGATTTTAATGCTCTCAAATTTAGGCCTTATTTATATGAAGAACAAAGATCTATAGATGGACTGTAAAGCTGCGATGTATCATGATACAGTAGTTCTTAGGGAAAATATTTTTGCATTAAGAACCAAAAAAATGTGTAGTATGAACATATTGTCCACCTTTCCCAAAACCTTTCGCGTTTTAGGAGAATTGTTTATGCATGAAACTTATTATGTTGCCAAAGCTCAAGGTCTTAGTCCAAGAAGTTCTTAAGAAAAATATGTTTTGCATTCAGGACCAAAAATGTGTAGTATGAGTATATCATCCACATTTCCTAAGCATTTAGAAGAGTTGCTGTGTGCATGAAGCTTATTATGTTGTCAAAGCACAAGGTCTTAGTCCAAAACATGGATATCACCAATAGTGGAGCTTGGACAGGAAAAGAGTGGGGGCCAACATAACATGAAATGGAAGTAGTACAGATTAGTATCTTGTTAGTGCTTAAAGAAATGAAAATAAATACTCCATTAAGAATTTGTCTAGCTTAGGGGTAGCCATGGCCCTCTGGTCCTAACTAAGCTCCGACACTGGTCATCACAATTTTAGAAAATAATAATTGCGACTCGCTTTGAGTCAATGTCATAGGCCTGGACACCTAGTGGAGCATAGATATGAGGAGTGGGGAAGTGCTGAAGTATGACTGTATGAGTGAGTGTACTTCTTACTTTCAGTCCTACTTGAGATTTAGTTCAATAGATGGATGCCTGAAACTAAACTTCAAAAATTATCTTGAAGCATGTTAATATTGAAGAAACTAAAAGTTTGCAGAGAAGGACAAAAAGGGCAGCAGAAGATGTCATGGAGGCCACTAAAAATTGACAAGTTATAGCAAGCAGAATTGCAAACTCCACCGGCCACTTCTGGTGCTCTGAGCTCCAACTTGTCAAAATATGAGACCACATCATGAAGAAATTACACGCCCCCTTGAAAGGGATGGAAGCAGCTATTAATGTCTAATAATATATGTGTTCCTGTCATTTTGCAGGCCACTTTCAAAGAGCCGGTGCAACCATGGAATTGGACAGTTGAGGATAGCAGATATTATATGATTGTTACTTAATTTACTTTGGAGTTTCATGAGAATGTTTTGTCTTAAAAATTCTATGAACTAACACTTGAGAACATGTCAAAGACAAAATTTCAGAGGCCTGGTGGAGCCTAGGAATCATGAGGACTGGGGAAGTGCTCAAGTATTGACTGTACTTCTTATTTTTCAGCTCTAACTGTGTCCATGAAAACACATCAGTGTTGAGTTGAATTGATGGAAACTTATTTTAACAAAATTGTAAGTTCTCGAAGCATGTTAAAATTCAGTAAATAAACTGAAGTTAGCAGAAAAAGACAAAAAAAACCAGTGGTAGAAGTTATGGAGACCACAAAAAATGAATAGTTAGAGCGAGCAGAAATGCAAAATCCATCAGCTCAGTCTTGGTGTTCTAAGCTCCAAGTCATCAAAATATGAGACCATACATGAAGAAACACATATCCCTTTGACAGGGATGGAGGCGGCTTGTAATGCTTTTAGTCATCTCTGTATTCCTGACATCTTGCAGGGCACTTCAAAGATCAAGCGCAGCCATGCACACTTGCAGTGAGCATATGATGGTTACTTATTTTAGTTTAGAGTTTCATTGAATATTTTACCATGAGGAAATTCCATGAACTTGGAATGCTTGAGGAACGTGTCAAAGAGACAATGACGAAGGCAATTTCATATGATGTAGCCCGTTAACATGACGGTTATAGATTTGAAAACACAGTCTAAACACCAAAGCAAATGTGCAGCCAAATGCAGATATGAGTATACAGTATGCATTAATGGCCTTCCCCATAAGTGACAATCACATCTATATATGGTTATCAATTGCAATCACCCAAAAAAAAAAACATAGCCTAAACATGCGTTCTCTGAATTCTGAAAAGAAGGAAAAGGGCCCTAAACTACATGGCTTCTAAAAATAAGCTCACCGATTTGAGATTGTTGTTGAGGTTGAGCAAGTCGTCCGAAACAACCTCGAGCAGAGAAGAAACAGAAATGCGTTCGGGGGCGCTTGCTGTTGTCACGGTAGGAATCCTCCGTGCGGGCACATCAACAGCCGCAGTTCCTGCACAGACACAAACCGGTCGGTAAGCACATCAGTCATTCAGTCCAGCACTGCCACTGAAACCACTCGGATTTTACACGGCAAGGCAATCAAAGCTTAAGCAGCAGAAAACGACGAGAGAGGAGAGGAGCGGACCAGGCTGAGCGGTGGCCAGTGAGGCAACGAAGCAAACACATGGCGTGCACCGCCGTCTGGGCGCGGCCCGCGCGACGGGACAGCGGCTGCGGCAGGGGGCCACCGAGTGCCCCGAATCGAACGCCGTCTTGCTCATGGACGACACCCCAGGGCAGCTCAGAGACAGCATCTGGGGCAGGGCAGGGGGAGAGAGAGAGATGCCCGCCCACACAGGGACACAGCAATTGAAGAAGGAATTGAATCGAGCTAAAGAACTTGGAGCTGGAGATCCCAGGACCAGGGAGGGAGGCAGGGATACCAAACCCCCGACCCGAGCCGAGACGGCGAGACCTTGAGACGATACTTGACTGTGATTGGTTTCGTGCGCTTCGTCTCGTTCCGAAGATGACTGGGAGTGTAACTGAGCAGAGAGAGCTACAGCCTACAGGGGCAGCACGCACCAGGGACGGATTTAAATATAGAGCTTGCGGAGGAGAAAGGGCTTTGTGTATCCGTGCTGGCCATAGAATCCAGAGGATCGCCGGAGCTCTCACATTCGCCGGATTTTACACCGTTTTCTGTAAATTCCAGCAACATTTTTTTAATTTGGTCCATGAAAATAATTTTAATTGCATGTCGTAAAGTGAGACAACGTTGGCGGGAAATAGAGATATTAGAGTCGGTCTGCTTGGTTCTCTGTTCGCCACGCAGTGATGTGGCAGGCCACGTCATGTTATGGCGGTGGCGGTTGAAAAGTTCGCCATAATCTACCACAGTCTTGCTATGTTACACGACGACGCAGCAGCAAAAGAAAAAGACACAAGACAAAGCGGTGGCGGCCGATGCTTAGAAAGAAAACCAAACACCTGCTTCGGTTTGCTGTGGCGGCCACAGATTTGACGTGGCGGGGCATGGCGTAAACCAAACAGCCCGGCTAGTTAGAACCTACCTCTACAGTATACATTTTAGAGGTTGTTTGGTTGGCAGCCCTCACACGCCATGCCATAGGTGTGGCCGCCATGCAAATTTTGCCAGATGTTTGGTTAACGAGTCTCGTTAGGGCGGCCATAGTTTTTCCAGAGACAAAAGTCGCCACACTCTTTGGGTCTGCGGACGGCCGATTCCCACGCCGCAAGTTGTGGCGCGCGCCACACATACGGTGGCAAATCGTGGCTCCCATCCAAACAGGTTGTTAGACTCAACCTTAGGCAAAGTCTTAAGGAAGTAATAAAAGCTTGGGGTCGACTTTAAGCTTGAGACCCAACCTCTCGTATTGAAAATTTGATTTTCAAGGGTTATCGTCGGCATGCATGTGGTAAGTAAATATACGCACACAAACGACTTTAATTGTGTTTGGTCTTGACACAATGGCGCCTAGAGTCCACCCATGACGGTGCTACTGCCCAGTCCAATGTGTGAGGACAGGAGCTAAGTAGCGGTGGAGAATTGGGAGCTATGCAGTGATAAAGGATGAGGAGTCCGAGCATGAAGTTAAACCTAGGGTGACACACATAGTAGGAGCTAGATGCGGCGTTGGGGTTGGTATACACGTCGAGGGGCACAAGAAGATGCCTCGAGATGGTGGCACGAGGAGAGGGTTTTATGGATAGAAATGGTGAGGATATGTTTTTATTTAGGGGTCAAGCTCTCCTTAGAGTTATTAGTAGTTACAAACTATGTTCCTTATCTTGTGTCTCTAATTTTTAAGGTCCTTGAAGTCTTATGCACTTTGACAAAGGTCTATCCAAATTAAGTGACAAACTTCTTATCGAGAAGAAAGAGTATATATATAGAAAACTAAAAAGACAACTTTTTTTTATTGACGAGTGCTCTAGTGTTACTCCTCCGTTCTTTCAATTTTTTACATGTCATATTAGGTTTGTTCTAAGTTAAGCATTGCTTTCTCTGACCATCCATTTTTAGCTTTACAATATATGAATTATGTATTATAATAAAAAACATTTCGTATAATGAATATAAAAATATAAACACTATGCTATGAATCTATATATATTTTTTATAAATTGTTGATCAAAGATAGAAATATTTAAATTAAGATAAACCTAACATTAATCGCTAAGCCACAGAGGACACCCTGACATTAATTGTTTGGAAACTGCGAATGGGATCAGCAAAAATGCCAAGTAAAAGATATTTTGAAATTGATGGACTGCGACTTCGCAGTCGTACCTTTCTGAGTTTCTGACGTGCCAAATTAGATCGCATAAGGTACTATTGGTGCATGGGAATAAACGAGATCGCTACACTCCTTGAGCTCGAGTGATATGATGCGCGATCGAGCTGCTGCACCACGTTTGCTCAAGTTACTTTTTGCTCCATACTTTTGCTCCATTACTCTACTCCTGTCTCGTGTCATTACCAGGGACAGACAGATGAGATGGCCTCCTGATTCCTCAACCCATCTCCATTTCTGCCTAATCTCAGGAAACAACATCAGTTCATTTAGAATCAGCAGCCACGCCCTGGACGCCGGGGCCAAAGAGAGAAACGTGTGCTGGGAGAAGGGGCGACGTGGGCAAACGAAGATGGTTCAGCCCTTGTCCGGGTACGTGTGTGCTTGCCGGACACGTCGCCGCCCGGGGCCCGGCCGAGCCTCGCCGTGTCTTTTTTTCTCGACGAAGGAGTTCGCCGTCGGCGTCGCTCGCGGTATGGCCCGGATGCAGGAACAGAGCAGGAGCCGTCGTCGCCCGCCTGTCGGATCGTGCGAATAGTGCCGTGGACTTGGTTGGGCGCCCGCCGGTGAGCCGCAGAGGTCGCCCGTGTCGACGACGACGCCACACGCCCCGCACTGGCCTGTCTGCAGCCAGGATCATCGATGATTGCGTCATATTTTAGGCCCATCTCATCGGTTATGCTAATCTGACCCCTAATAATCTGTCCCATCTCATCGACGTTTTTGAGTTTTTCCCCTATAATGATGGTTATTAATTGGATTGCTTCTGCTGCAACAAAAAAAAATATCTACTGTAACAATATTCAATAGTGTGTATGTTTAAGCGCAGAGGTCCGATATCGTAAATTCTACTAGATCCTAAAGATGAACAGGGTGCTTCTTTCAACAATATTTTATTAGTTATTATTAATATTTTTAAATATCACATTGACAACTTTTATCATTTTATAAATCAGTTTAGACAGCATTATGACTCTGCAGAGTGTGTATGCATATAACAATCATATGTGCACGTTATTTATCAAATTATAATTTTTGAAAAATACAAGATGTACTAGAAAGAATTTAGATCATGGACTTTTTTTTTTGAAATGGAAATATGATTCCATTACTCAATGACAAAGGAATAAACGGGCAGCCAAAAGCAGCATTTCTTACTTGCTGTTGTAGGCTTTGTAGCCTTTTTGGATAAACAGGCCGCCAAAAAGAAACAAAAGGAATGGGAGAGTTGCTCTTCTCTTAAAAAGGCCCAGACCAATCTACATACGGCCCAGTATCGCTCTCCCTAAGAAGGAAATCCCCTGAGCCCCCACCTCGAATCTGAGCTGTCGATCTTAACTTGAAGGCCCAATAAGAAAACCCTACCCAAATATCACTTCCCCATTCTACAGCGCCGCACCCTACAGCGCCGCCACGCACCCTCATCCTATCGCGCCGCACCCCGCACGGACCGCGACGCAAGGCTCGGACGGCAAGGGGACGCAGGGCAGGGCGCCAGGTCCGACGCCGCTCGCCCGCTCGGACTGCCGCATCCAAGCGCGCTCAGGCAGGGCTTTACGCCAGGTGAGCCCGTCCTAAAGAATTCCTGGCTCCGTCCCTACCTTCACCGATCCACGGCAGCGTCTGCGAGGCGGCTAAACCCTAGCTAAACCCCCAACCGTCCCTCCCGGAAGCAGCCGCCGCCGGCGACAGCAGGATGAGGAAGAAGGTGGACGAGCGCATCCGCACGCTGATTGAGAACGGTGTGCGGCAGCGGCAGCGCTCCATGTTCGTCATCGTCGGCGACAAGTCGCGGGACCAGATCGTCAACCTCAACTACATGCTCACCAAGTCCCGCGTCAAGTCGCGCCCTCCGTCCTCTGGTGCTACCGCGACAAGCTCGAGATCAGCAGGTGATGGTGATGATGTCCTTGCGACTGGCCGCGTCTTCCTTCACCGCATGCCTGCTTTACTTAGGGAAATTGGCTAATTGATACCTAGCTAAAGATTAGTCAAAATAGCTCATCCAAACAGTAGAGCTAATAGGTGGGCTATTTTTTTTTTAGCGAAGTCATCAACTAGTTATTAGCCAATTAGCTAGCCAGCCATAGCTAATTTGGGCTAATTTTTAGCCCCAACTAATAATTTAACCATGTCTTGCTGCTCCGTTGGTGACTGAATTGGCTGAGACGATGCGGCTTGCATTGTGCAGTGATGTATTTACTTACTTCCCTACCTGTCCTCCATTTCATCCTGTACTGTAGCCACAAGAAGAAGCGCGGCAAGCAGATCAAGAAGCTCATGCAGCGGGGTCTCCTGGACCCTGAGAAGGCTGACCCGTTCTCCCTCTTCATGGAGACCTCGGTCATTACATACTGCCTCTATAGAGACTCTGAGCGGGTCCTTGGTAACACGTTTGGCATGTGCATACTGCAGGTTCTGCCTGAAGCTTCTCTTCTATTACATTCGGTTGAGGCTGACATCCTTGGATTACTTGTTGCTGAATTTTCTTTGTTGATGATGCTTCAGGACTTTGAGGCGCTGACGCCTAACCTTCTTGCACGGACCATTGAGACAGTCGAGGGTGGCGGTTTGATAATCCTGCTGCTCCGCCGCTGTCCTCGCCACCAGCCTCTATACCATGGTCATGGTGTGTTTCGTTTCTCCTCTCTGCATTTCACTTCTCTTTCACCCATACACTCTCAATTAAGTAAGGAACTCGATAGTTTCGATCGATGGTTTTTTTTGGGTGTGTGTTGCCTATTAAGAATGAAGAATCTCCATACCACCTGCCCCATGCCAATTCATGCTGAATTAGATTTGAGTTTGGTTCTTTCTGTACCAACAGGATGTCCATGAAAGGTTTGAACAGAGTCTCATACTCAAGCGCCGCAAGGTTCAATGAGAGGTTCTTGCTGTCTATAGCATCATGCAAAGCATGTGTTGTGATGGACGATGAACTTAACATTTTGCCGATATCATCTCACATGAAATTCATACAGCCAGTTACAAACAATGAGGTATGTGTGCTTAATTCCATTTCCTTTATTGGTATGTTATAAGCATTCCTTTTTTTCCTAATAGGACTTCTTGTCTTTTATCCTATGATGAATGGCTCTGCTGAGCTTTCCATGTTCTGATGAATCTCTTGGAGCTTTTGTTTTTGTAATTCATATCATTTGATTCCTTTGCAATGTGCATATTTTATGATGTGCCTAGGATTCTGAGGGATTGTTGGAGCGGGAGAGGGAGTTGAAAGACCTCAAGGATCAATTTCGTGAAGACTTTCCCGTTGGTCCTTTAATTGGAAAGTGCTGCACAATGGATCAGGTGCAGTTTGATGCTGATTCCATCAATATTTTCACAAAATAAGAATTTTGTGCCATATGTTGGAACTTACAGTCACTTGCAGGGTAAAGCTGTCATAAACTTTCTTGACTCTATTTTGGACAAGTCCCTGAGGAGTACGGTTGCTTTGCTTGCTGCTCGTGGACGTGGTAAATCAGCAGCCCTTGGTCTTGCCATTGCTGGAGCCGTAGCAGCTGGGTAAAGCTCAACCCAATGGAAGTCAATATTTAGTCAAATGTGCTAATCTTCTTAGTGCTAATTGTTTGGTTTCTTAGGTATTCAAATATATTTGTCACTGCTCCAAGTCCAGAGAACTTAAAAACTCTGTTTGAGTTTGTGTGCAAGGGAATAAATGCATTGGAGTACAAGGTTCTTTTCTGCCATTTGATTTTGTTGTTAAAGTGTAGCTGTGTTCTTTACATGTGCTTTTGAATTTTTAATGCATCTTCTTTCCTCTTTCAGGAGCATTTGCATTATGATGTGGTGAAGAGTGCCGATCCAGAACTGAAGAAAGCAACAATTCAAATAAATGTCTATAAGCAACATCGCCAGACAATCCAGGTAATTACTTGATTGCTTGCCAAGCGTACCGTTTGTGTTTGATAGTCCTATCCAAAGCACCCAGAACGTGCTTGATCTTGAAGCTCACTTCGCAGATAACTTGGAAACCGACTTCACTCATGTGTTCTAAAGAGTCTTAGCCTTCAATGTGAAATTTAGGGGCTGGTTCCCATTTTGGAGGGCTTAAATTTTGTTACTTAGTTTCAAGTTTTGTCAGGGAGGGTAAACAGTAATGACTTCTCAGGATGTTGTAAAATAATAACTTGTTTAGATGCTGTTTAAGTGCAATGCACATTTTAACTATTGTGATGACGATCATTATGGACCATAGTTGCGGTGTTTCTGTTTTAATTGTTAGAGAGATGCAGGAGGCAGCTCAAGATTAAGCCTATGTGGTTGGGTGATACCAGAATAGAAAGCAAATCGATTCAATTTTTTGTTACTCAAGATATTTTATGGTTACCTGCTGCCTGGTTGATATTATGGTTTACTATGCTATCTGCTTTATTTGTTTGGCAATCAATAAAATAAAAATGCTTGTATCGTCTTATTATCTTTGCATCTCATATGAATGTGGAGTCTGCACTATGTGCTAACTTGAACAATTGATCACTAATTTGTTATGAATCTAGAAATATGTATCCTATCATTGAAGAATGTAAATTGCGAAAAGAATAGATTTATGCAAATCAGAATACTAGTAACACGGTGGTTGGACACCAAGGAGTAGTAACAGCCAGCCAGGGTTCAAATCCTGGCTTGCAAAAGCAAGAAAAAAAAAAAAAATCCCCCTTGCTGTGCCTCCCTAAAAACTAGTTGCAGGGCGCCGGCCTGTGGTAACGGCACAGTGCTTCCTGGGGGTAGTGGCAGCGGTCGCCAGCCCAGGTTATGGTGTGGCTAGGGTTCGAAAGTGTTTTTTCTTGGCTGGTTTTGCTGAGGTTTCTTAGTGCAAAACTGTGGGGCTGGTCTTTCCCCTACCGGTCGAGTTTTTTTTTTTTATTGTGCAATGTAAATTGTATTTTATTTCATCCTAATGGAAAAATGCATCATCCTTGCAAAGCTTATTTCTCCATCTACTTGAATATACTTATGAACACAACTGCTTTGCATCTACTCGCCTTGCTTAATATGAGTTTACCTGGCTCTTAGAGTTGCTAATGTCTGCAGTATCTGAGACCAAATGATCATGGAAAGCTTTCTCAAGTTGAACTCCTTGTTATTGATGAAGCTGCTGCTATTCCATTGCCAATTGTTAAGTCCATGCTTGGTCCATACCTTGTTTTCCTCTCTTCCACTGTCAATGGGTATGTTTTCAGATACTTTATAATATGGTATCATAATTCAGTCATAGATAAAATCGACCATGATGATTTTGTGTTGTAGGTATGAAGGTACAGGTCGATCATTGTCTCTGAAGCTTCTCCAGCAACTAGAATCCCAAAAGCCAGCCATCTGCTCAATCTAATGGATCTAATTCCAGTAAGAGTTGTTTAAATTTTCAATTTTAGTGTACTACTTTTTGGAAGAAACCTCCATGTTTCTTGTTTATATTCTACTTTATTTTGTCATGTAGGTAGGCTCTTTAAGAAAATTGAATTGAACGAATCTATTAGATATGCCTCTGGTGACCCTATTGAGACCTGGCTTAATGGCTTGCTTTGTTTGGACCTTGCAAACTCCATTCCAAATATCAGCAGGTAAGCATCATCCGAATACCTACTTTTTTTTTTCTGTCCAAATTTGCAGTATATCAAACAAAGAATTATGGTTTCTTCTTAGGCTACCTCACCCAAACAAATGTGATCTGTATTATGTCAACGGGATACGCTTTTCTCATATCACAAGGAGAGTGAGATATTTTTACAGGTACAGATCAACAACATTCTTTTTGCATGTTCCGTTCATATATTTGGAAAATTAGGCGCTAATATTTAAAACAATTGTATAAATTGAAGGAGAATATATTTCATCTTCCTAAATGGATACTGGTTTCATTAATATTTTCAGCGGATGATGGCACTTTATGTTGCTTCCCACTACAAAAATTCGCCTAATGACTTGCAATTAATGGCGGATGCACCAGCACATCATTTGTTTGTATTGCTTGGTATATGGACTGACCCTCTTGCCATTATAGATGTTCAATATGGTACTATAATGGTGCAGTACTTACTTGTGTTTCCATATTTTTTGATAGGCCCTGTTGATGATTCCAAAAACCAACTCCCTGATATCCTGTGTGTAATCCAGGTTCTGATAACTTTCTTGAATTAATTCCTTAGGATGTAATTTTGAAATCTGCTCCTGGTTCTTATTGTTACCATAGAGAATCAGCACTGGTTGTATCGATTCATTGCCACCGCAAAGACATGGTATAAAAAGTTACTCTTGGGCAATCATTCCACAAGTAGACCCCGCAACAAGATTAAGAAAGTAAAGAAAAAAGTGCAACATGTTTTCAAGTAGCCCTATGGACAAGCCTCGGCAGCCAAAATATAATATTCAATGCGCTTGCACCGACTCATAAACAAGAGCTGGTTCTTGTCTCGCCTTTTCATGCATCGCATACTCCAGTAATTTTATTCGGTATGGTTTGCTTCCATGTCAGCCCAAGGCTCGCTTTTCACTGCCATTGGAAAAGCCTTTGGGTTTTTCAATTGTACAGCACCCGGTCACATGAACCATTGCCACATATATGCTTAATATTTCTCCTAACATAGACACCAAAGCGCACCAGTACTTAGTTTTTTTTTTGTCATTGACTTATTAACTTTTGTTGGAGACTTTGAGTTAATTATTTTTGTGTCACCAATCACCATGAGAAGTAGCACTCATAGCTGTTGGCTCCAGTCTGAGATATTCTAATCAAGCACCAAAGCTACTAACAAGTTTCATTTCCACCATGATCTACACCATTCAGTTTGATATTGTTCTTAAGATTAGATTTGTCTGTGGCCTATTTTAAGGTTATATTTCATATATATAATATATATGCGTCATGTAATACAGAAATATTATATATGTAAAATTTTAATCTTGTATTTTTCAGGTTTGTTTGGAAGGACAAATATCTCGAAAGTCAGCTATGAAAAGCCTAAGTGAGGGCCGATCACCTTCCGGCGATCAAATACCATGGAAATTTTGTGAACAGTTCCAAGACAATGTCTTTCCAAGTCTCTCAGGAGCTCGTATAGTGCTTAATTGCTGTCCATCCTAGCGCCTTGAGGGTACATTCTTTTTTACATTTATTTGACTTTGTTTACGCATGTTGACGCCGTCCTATATATCATTATATG
Organism: Hyparrhenia diplandra; assembly: GCA_015847255.1. Classification (NCBI taxonomy): domain Eukaryota; kingdom Viridiplantae; phylum Streptophyta; class Magnoliopsida; order Poales; family Poaceae; genus Hyparrhenia; species Hyparrhenia diplandra. The sequence goes on from JADLZK010002572.1 coordinate 28,818, forward strand.
TTTTTTGCCTAATGTAGCTTGGGTATGGTTCAGTTGCCGTTGACCTTCTAACAAGGTACTCTTCTTTACACTGCTTCATTTTGTATCCTTATGGCATATAATGATTACTGGTGCTTTGCTTCTGATTCTAAATTGATGTAGGGATTATTGGTGCTTCGCTATTGACTCTAATTTCTAAAGCAAACACAACCCTTACAGTCTTAACCATTGCTGTGATATGAACCCCCCCCCCCTGGTTTCCTGTATTAAATGTTTCCAAGCATAGTGGCGCTTGTTCACCCATGTGTCACCTCTGTACAGAAGTATTCCTTGGAAATATATTCATAATTTCTCTTTATCTGTTACATCGTCTGAAAAGGACTGATAACTGAACTACCTACTTTAACTATAGCTGTTTTTGTTTTATTTGACCATGACCTTTTTTTTTAAAAAAAATGAAGGTACTATGAAGGGCAAATGATAAAAACTCATGACGATGAGGAGGAAACAGAAGAGCCTGAAGTGAACATTACTGAAGCTGCAGAGAAGGTAATGGAAAGCTGTTTGTACTCAATATTATGTTCAAATGTTCTCATTCTTATATTACAGAAATTGAAAATAGCTGGAACTAACCATACAAAGGAACTTGGATATGTTTCACATATGTATTGCTAATTTATTTCTAGCTTTTGAACCGTACAGCACTAACTAGGTAAAATTATATTGTTATATCCACTACTATTACATTACAGCTAAAATATTTGGTAGAAAAATAGCACATGTTTTCATTTGTTTTCTATTGTACAATATGGGGTGTACAATTGTTTACCAGGTGGTCCAGGCGTATAGCTATCTATCGATACAGGCTTTTCTATTTAGGATATATTTGGTTGTATCCGTACTATAATTCAGTTGCATTCCTTTACTTTGTCCATGTTTATGCAAGTTCCATCCTTAATTTTGAGTTAAACAATGCACTTGTTGAATGATCTCAAATTCTCAATTATATGTTGAAATTTTTGTATTTTGCCTCATGAAAGTTATGCATAGTGAATTTGTTATATGCGCTTCCTTCAGATATTTAGCATTACATATGCCCTTCTGTTTGATTGTATTACCAACTATACATTATTATTCTTCTGCTGGCAAATAAAGGCGTAAAAAGGATTTAACATATAATAAATATGTTATCACTTGAGTCTACAATACATTGGCACAGTATTTTTCCTTGCTGGTATAACAACTTTTAACTTGGTATATGTTGTTTCAGGCTTCACTGCTAGAAGAGAACATAAAACCAAGAGCAAAGCTTCCGCCACTCCTTGTTCCTCTTTGTGACCGTCATCATGAGAAGCTCCATTATCTTGGTGTATCTTTTGGACTAACGCAAGAGCTTTTTCGCTTTTGGCGGAAGCACAACTTCTATCCGTTCTATGTTGGCCAGATTCCAGTAATGATATCTGACCAGACTTGCCATAACAGATTTAGTGTTTCACCTTCTGTTGTGCTTATTGCCATTTTTTTTTCCAGAGTGCTGTTACTGGTGAGCATACTTGTATGGTGTTGAGGCCCTTGAATAGTGATGACATTGAAGTTAGTGAGTCAAACAAATGTGGTTTTTTGGATCCATTTTATCAAGGTACTAATTTTTCACGTTTTGTTTGATCTCATTTACATTTCTAGCTGAACCTGCTTAGTGTGCTTTACCTCAAGTTCAGTTAAAAAAGGGGGCTTGGTCTTCCTAATCTTAGATGCACAGATGGTGTTTGTTTTTCTTACATCATTCTTTTGCGTAAAAGGTTTATTTTTGGTGCTCTAGCTAATTTTGAAAGGTATATTCAGATTTCAGACAAAGATTCAGGCGCCTTTTTGGGAACTTCTTTCCGGCATCTCAATTTTAAGCTTGCAATGAGGTATGAACTTTCAAATTACGTTAGTGCAGTAAATTTTGTGCATTCTAATCTTTGTCTTGTATATTTTCTAGTGTCTTGGCTTCGAAGATTGATTACTCAAACCATGAGCCTTCGGAATACGATAATAATAGCACCTCAAAGTTATTGGGAGACATGTTATCGCCACATGACATGAAACGGCTAGAAGCATATTCGAACAATTTAGTCGATTACCATCTGGTAATAAACACAATTATCTAACCCAGAAGATAAGGCACATGTAGTTTTGATGCATTTGCAGAGTATATTTTTCTGCTGTGCTGTGAAAATAACTGTCTTTTGCATCTAAAACATTACTCCAAATTTCTATGCGTTTGGTATTCCAGATTCTGGACCTTGTACCCATGCTTGCACACCAGTATTTTTCGGAGAGGCTTCCTGTGTCATTGCATGGTGCCCAAGCTGCTGTTTTGTTCTGTATGGGTCTGCAGGACAAAGACATAGGCACTGTAAAGGTGAGCTCATGTTTTATCTGAAGCAAGTCCAAAGTACTTGACATTCTCATCAAGATTACTCACAGCTGTTCTCTAATTTATTTACTCACAGGAAGAACTTGAGATAGAAAGGGAACAGGTTCTATCAAACTTTATCAAGACAATGAAGAAGTTGTATGGTTACCTTCATAACATTGCAGGAAAAGAAATTGAAGCAACCTTACCTCGACTGAAAGAGGTAAGAAAATATATTTAGTTTCTTTCTGTAAATTTCAGTTCATAAAACACTGCATGCTAGCTAGTGCATTACTGTACTCACATGAAATTTGTATGACCATACTCTGGAAAACCTTTTTTCTTTTCTTTTTGGAAGCTTCCTGCCTTGACTTTCTCATGCTATGTTGCTATACCCAGATTGAAATGCCCCCTCTTAGCAAATCGATGGATGAGGACCTTGCAGAAGCAGCCAAGGAAGTTGAGGTGAGAATTTAAACAGCCATCAATAAATACTTATAATTCTGAGCTTGGTATTAATTAACAAGGACGATCAAAAAGAATTACATGTGCCTTCAAGGGTCCTAATTAGATGCAAATACTTAGTTTTTACTATGATAGTTAAGATATAGATTTCTTTCTTTCTTTCTCACAAAACCGAATTGTAGCTTCAGTATAGCTACAATTGTGTGTATGGTTTTGATCTACTCTTATCTCATATAAAGAGGCAATCATGCCAGCTAGTTTTTTTCACTGGTCTGTAGACATTGATTTCATGAAACCAAGCATGTAGTTTTTTTACCCTTATTGACGCTTCTGTCAAACGCTGTATGGGCAAAATCTCAGGAACAGAGAAGAGCTGCAAATGAAGCTCCTGTGGACCCAAAAATTCTGCAGAAGTATGCAATTGATGACGACAATGAGATTGAGAAGACCCTGCAGAACACCAAGGTGTCAGCAAGCGGCATCATCAGTGTGAAATCCAACAAAACAAAAAGGCAGACAAGAAAGAGAAGCACAAGGAATCAGGCAAATCAAAAAGGAAAGGAGCAGACGGTGGCAAATCCGAGTCGAAAAAGAAGAGGTCTTAGTCACAAAGTGTTTCCCTTGAAATTGGTTCTGCCACACAGCTGACCTCCTGTGTCCTGGTTTCATGGTCCTGGAGCTCTGGTCCAGTGAGAAATACCATCGTCAAAGTTGGCAGGGTTGCTCTTTATATCTGAAAGGGAAAGACACACCTCGTAGAGGTGGGTTGAACGATGTGGCCAGGTTTGGACTTCTGAGGAAGTTCAAATGACTAGTAGCTGTTCACGAATTTTGATGTAACATTTCTTTAATAGAATATACTCCAAGTTTTTGCTGTACCTGACTATCATGATTCATGAAGTTCATTTTTGTTGGAGAAAAGGAACAACCTACTATACTTGTTTTTCTTGGGAATCAATCTACTATACTTGTTTGATCAACTGCTGATGTTCCTAACCTGTGTGGCTGTGCCTTATACCTATGGTGCGGTTCAAGAAGTGATGTTTGCGCTTGTGGCATGGTTTTGTAAACAAGTAGAAAACCCCAATAGCCTTTCTATTATGGCAAGGCTAGATAGCTAGTGCCACATGCAAGCTATGTTTATGCAAACTGTACAATAAGTTGTGATGTTTACTAACATTTCGTGCTCCATGCATGTGTGTTTTGCCACATTTAATGATTCGATGTGAACCAAGATAGTAAACCTATTAGAGCTTAGATTTTGTAAGAGAAATTATAAAAAAATAGGCACATGATAAGGATAACACATCTCTTAGAGTTGCTCTTTACAAGGTCAAAAATTATGTATCTAACAAAGCCAAGTACCTTTGATCTAAAAGTAGATGACAGTTTGCAAGCCTTATCAGAGGCGGAAACCAGATCCTTATTAGAGACATAAACCAGATGAGGCTGGCTGTAAGTTCCAACCTAACATATGACTTTTCGGAGGACTTAAATATGTCATAATATATTTAAGACGAATATTACATTGATTTGGAATTTCAGTCCCAAGTAACAGTGTCGACATAAGAATTAAATTAACAAAGTGACTCAGACAATTTATCCCTCTCTCCTGGAACATAGTGTTGTCTTGCTAGATATCAGTCTCTCCTGGAACATAGTGTTGTCTTGCTAGATATCATTTAATAAGGACCAACCAACGGTGATACCCAATGTACAGAACAACATTCCACATGTCTCATAACTAATGCTGGCCGTATCAGGCTCGAAAACAACAGATTTTTTAATCACCTCACCACCATAAATAGCCTCCACTTCAACTTTGAGTTCTCCAATAAATTCCACAGAAACAACCTGTCTTGTAAGCTGAAACACACCAGCATCATTTATAGGCATTCTTGCACCTCTGGAATCTAGAAGAGAGATCTCCATTTCAGGGATACTGGCTGTGCAGGTAGAGATTCGTCCAGGGACATCTTCTGACCATAATCCATCAATAACTTGAACGCTTATAGTAGCCTCAACAGTTTGGAGCAGCACTGCAAATGTGAACTCAAGGCTGCTACGTTTGCCCCATAGGTGTCTTGTAGTTATGGGTGGAGGATGCCCAACATGACTGACAGAATGATGTGTGTTTTTAAAACATTAAAGACAAGCACTTTATCTTCGGACTCACTTTCACCCTTTGCTTTCAGTTGAACTTCAAATGCAACTGGATCAAGTATCACAACTGCATGAGATGGGCCTGTTAGCAACAAAAACGGATCCTGCAAACATCAACATTAATCAATCAATCACTCTTCCTCTTCTAACAACAATAACACAAAGAAATCTCTAGGGTACATGCAGGGGTGAACCTATGTGCATTTACTGGTGTTAGCTGACCCGTAAACATTTTGGCAAATCCTATATAGATTCACCATTTGCTAGTACAATTTTGTTTGATAATCAATGCACTGTGATTTCCATGCCAGGCTTCGCCCTTGGGTACATGTATATAAACAATCCCTAACCAAGGAAACTACTAGAAAGTAACCAGTCACATTTTGATTTAATGAGGGTTTACTAACTCTTTTTTACAAAAATAGTAGCAAGAAGTGTCTGATTTGTTCCAACAATAACTAAATGACATGTTCATTACAACAGCACAACAAATCAAATAATTACATGGTACCTCTTCAGTTATGGTTAGGCAGTTGTCCCTGGCACGGTGGAAAATAAAATTACGCCTAGGATCCATATAGTCCCTGATGGCAATCAAGCCATATATGTGTAGTGGCCAGTGGATGCCTTCTTCCTCTTTGAGCTCAATAAACCTTGACAGAAAATAACTGCAATCCTTCCTCCAAGCCAGCAGATCTTGGGATGGGTCCAAACGTATAGCGCATGGGTGGCACAATAGCTAAGACAAGGATTCCATTAGTTAATTAATATACAGAAGGTGGATTAAATCTCACTTGTGCTTTCAGATTTGCAGTTTTACAAATGTATACATACAAGAGATAACAATATTTTGTAACTATTAGAGATATGTAGTTTAACTCATATTACAAGTAATATGATTTCATATATATATTCAATCACAACTTGGAATACAAGTAATATGAGTTAGACTATATACATATCTCTAATAGTAACCTAAGGAAAAGAAAAAATTTGTTGTGAAGACCAAAATGACAAAATGTTTTTTAAAACTTACTTGTGTCCTCAAAGGAACCTGAACACTTGCCATAACAGTTTTCCCAGTGGCGGCGATAACAGACGATGTCCTCATCCTCTTCACGCTTCTCGTCACTGGCCTTGCTAATCATAGGCTTCATCTTACTAATCACAGGCTTCTTCATCATAGTCTTCCTCACGCCCCCTGACCATCGAATCCCAGCATCGCCGCCATCTCGCAGAAAGCAATCAGATCCAACCAGACTTTGAAACCTGACCAACACAAGTGATTATATTTGGGACTGTATACTTAGCATTTGCATGTTTCATAGCCTGCTGGCACTTAATTGTTGCAACACGGAGAAGCACACAACAGCTGGCACACAAAAAACATGTGCCCAGAAATGTTCCTACCGATGTTTTCAAAACGCCTGGACGAACCATAGGACCGTCCAGGGCGATTAATCGACAGACGATTAATCGACTGGTCGACACTACCAGACCTGGACGCCATGGGACCGCCCAGGGACGATTAATCGCGATTGATCGGACGTCTTTAAAACAGGGGTTCCTACACACGAATTATGAACCACAGGAGGATTTAGAACTAACATATTGTTCTGTTAATGACACAAAAGGTGAGGATCTAGAGCTAACGGTCAGGCCCCTGGATATGCAGGCCTACAGCATATCTGGCCCTTTGTTTTACCTTGTGCCAAATGCATATGAAGGTTAGTAACAAAGCCCATGCCAATGGATAAACCACAACAATTTAACAAGCTGTCAACTAGAGAGCAAACTAAACAAACTTCAGCAGTAACAATACAAATCAAGTAACAAACTAAGGGACAATCATACCAAGCTATCAACCGGGAAGCAAGCTATAAAACCCTAAATAACATCGTTGAACATAGCAAAATCCTAATAAATATGCATGTTGCAACCTATATTGGTATGAATACTGCAACCTAATTAGAAAGCAACAAAACCAGAAACTGCAACCCCACAAGCTCTCAACATGGGAGGTGGAAGGGAGGCAAACTATATACAAAAATAAAAAGAACAAGAAAACAAATCATGTTGTGAACTAGGGGGCAAAATCATAACAAACGACCAAATAAAGTGCAAACTATATATAAAAACAACCCATAAACAGCACCAACAAAACATAACAAGCTCAGGAAAACACAACCGAAACCACTACCCTAATAAGGCCTGTTTGTATGCACATGTATCCACCTCAATCATGTGTGTTGGAGTGTCACACCAACCCACTCCAACACACATGGATTGAGGTGGATATATGTGCATCCAAGCAAGGCCTCGGTGTGCATGCTAACGCTGCCAACTAGGGGGCAAACTAAGAATGAAACCATAGAGTACAAACTATAAAAAGAACCCATGAACAGCAACAACAAAAACATAACAAGCTAATGGGGAAACATAACCAAATCCCTTATGCAAACCCAATTGATATGCACATGTATACCTGAACAGTGTTTGAGAATCCTAAAAGGTAGGAACCAGAGAAAACTCTGTAACCATAATTAGCATGCTAGAAACTACAGTGAGGAAACAACAAATATTACAATCTGACCACCATATGCATAACAAGATGCCAATTTTGGGGGGACTATTAGAAAATACATGACAAAAAAAAGAACTTACCAACTGAGGTGCAAAACATAACCAAATGCATACACGACTATCACCAACAAGTTACAGAACAAGGGCAGGACAATGAAAAGAACAATGCTGGAATCAAAACACTTTTAAAAAAAGGTAAACCATTACAACCCCTAATCAGCACACAAAATTCAAAACCACTGAAAAAATATAAAACAAAGACAAAAAAGAACAAGTCCTAATATTACTAAAACGTAAATACACAACTTATTATACTATCTTATTACACCATAATAACAAAGCCACATCTGATTTGTATTAAAATCAAAATTCACAATAAGAATACCAAAAAATGGATATGTGTAGACGTCATACGCCTAATGCCTAAAGTGTCCAGCCACAGCTGCTTGTTGCAGCCGGCGCTTTTGATGGCAACAAGCGATAGCGTGTAGGCAGCATGGTCTAAATATTTTATTTTCATTAGCAAAGCTAAAAAAAATGAGGAGACTCTTGGAAGCAGGGGCGGATCACCCAATAGTTTTTGCAAAAACTTGGAAGTTAGTAGGAGGCCTGTCAAATAACTAGACAGCTTTAAGTGATGTTTGGTTGACGACACAAATTGCCATGCCTAACCTTAAGTAGTTGCCACTTGCCACATGTGTGGCTTACCATAATGTGTGGCAAAAAGAACATGTTTGGTTTGTGACTAAGGTTAGGCAAAATAAGTGTGGCTGTTGTTTGGATTACTACCACACGAACATGACAGTTTAGAAAAAGATGAAATCAGTAATAAACTAGAAGCACTGAAACATACAGGCTTTGAAAGATCAAAGTTACGAGTTCATTTTGAGTAAAAAGAATTATGTAGCAAGCACCACATGCCAAAGTCTGAAAGTTCTGCATATATATGTATGTTCAACATGTTCGTTTGAATTATTGTACGTAAGTATTGTATGTTCCATAAAAATCGATAGTAAAAACAATATAAATTTTGTGAATGGCTAGCTGTAGCAGCAGAACTACAGACGAAACATGCAGCCACGGTGGAGGGGATTAGCCATGAGACTGAGGTAGGAGAAGATACGAAGCTGGCATCACCTGCTCGGCGCGCCGGCCTGGCCCCTGGGTGCGGCGGCGAATTTCTACGGCGGGAGGAATCAAACACCTGCCAAAAATCCTGTGGCGTACGTAACTTTAGTCGGGGCAGATGGTGGCGGGGAACCAAACATCCCCTTAGGGTTTCGGTGCTCAGCTTCGCACAACATGAAGGGAAGGGAAGGGAAGGGAAAGAGGTGGGAGAACCTGTTGCGTGCTCGTCACCGGCGAAGAGACCAACAAAAGCCTCAGCACCTAGCTTAGCTTAGGGGGCGGCGGCGGCGGCGGCCGTCGGAGGGCGAGAGGGGCGAGAGAGACAGAGAATCCGGAATTCGACGGAAGCGAGTAGTATTTACTTCCTCGACCTGGATCCTGTTTCAAAAAAAAAAAAAAAAAAAAAAAACCACGACTGGATCCAATTTGCATCCAACCGTAACCGGCAAACACCGCAAACCAGGCCTGTAACGGGCCCATATGAGCCCAATGGCTAGCGACGAGGGTCAGCGTTCCCCTCCGCGACCGGCCGGCCGCTACCCCGACGCCCCCAGCGTTCTGCGCCCCAGCGAGCCAGCGCCCTCGGCGGTCTGCGCCCCCTCACCTTCCTGATCTGGCGGATCCGGCGGTGCGGCACGTCAGCAGGGTGTCGACGCTCCCCTGCTCCGTCCCCCTGCCATGGCGCTCAAGCCGTCGAGCGTCGTCACCGCAGACATGCCACGGTGTTCGCCCCTGACACCTAGGTTGTGGCAGTGGCGTTCCTCACCTCGCCTTCAGTACCGCCGCGACGCTCGGGCTTCATGTCTGCAGCCCCATGGACAAGCTCGTCGTCGGTGGACTGTAAACGATTCAAGCAGACTGCAATGTGTTTGCAACCGTGGTGACAGTCAAGAATGGAAGGAAAGCGTCGTTCTGGACTTCAAGCTGGATCGATGGAATGTCACCGGCAAACATCTGTCCTCGGCTATACCAACATAGCAAACGAAAGAACAGGACTGTCAGAGATGCATTGACAAATGACACTTGGATCCATGATATTGCACACCAGCTGAGCCATGAACTAATCGACGATTTCTTCAGACTTTGGGGCATCATCGAGCAGACTGGGATCACCCTGCATGACAGCGAAGAAGACTCAATCACATGGACACTTGAGAGCTCAGGGCAGTTCACAACAGGCTCAGCATATCACATACAGTTTGCCGGACAGCTACAGTCACCCTTCCCCGTATTAATTTGGAAAGTTTGGGCACCACAGAAATGCAAATTCTTCCTTTTGGCTCATGTTGCAGAATCGGATTTGGACTGCAGCACGCCTGCAAGCTCGACAGTGGAAGAATGATTACTTTTGTGCCCTCCGCGAAAGGAATTTGGAAACAACGCATCACCTCTTCTTCGAATGCAAGTTCTCCATGTCTATTTTGGGAACAAGTGGCGGCCTGGTCAGGCTGTGCGTGCCTTCATCCGGTGGCATGGGAGACAAGTGACGACCTCATCTTTTGCTACTCGCAGATAATAGGAAGGAATGGAGGCAAGGCTCACACTTTGGCAATCCTTACACTATGGAGTATCTGGAACCGAAGAAACGGAACGGTCTTCAGGAATGAAAGGAAGTCAGTTGCTGAGGTCTTCAAAGATATCAAAGAGCTGGCATCTCAATGGGCAATGGCAGGATGCAAGGCGCTGCGGGTACAACCGGCTGCAAACACAATTAGCGAGTAGTCCCCTAAAGTTTTTATTCTGTTCCCCTGCAGCCTAGGTTGTGGGGACAGCACAACTTGTGCATGTAACATGACTGTATGCTTTCTTCCACTTAATAATAATCCAGCCAATGGCTGTTTCAAAAAAAAAAAAAAAAAGCAATGTGTTTGCATATTGATATCAGTTCTGTAGAATGTTCAAGTGCTACCAAACATATTGTAATTGCAGACGCTGTACCTTTGTGTTGTAAATTGATCTAGAATGATGTTGTGAATGAAGTCCATGAAAAAATGTTGCTGATTACTGCACTTCACATGGCTGCACAAAATATGCATATTTCTGGTTATACTGGACTAGAAAAACAAAACTAACTGAACATGATGGCCAAGGAGGTTGTGTTCTCCATACTCCTGAGTGCAGTGCAGATGGGATATAATCTGTACTACTATTTTTTTTTTTTTTTTTTTTTTTGAGGGATAATCTGTACTACTAGATGCAAGCAAGCTGTTGTTGCCAACCAAATGATGCATATTACTGCAACTTGCAGCAGCTATACGTGTGTCGTGATGTTGGGCCGGCCCAGCAAGCAAGTGGAGCAGGGTATGTTTCTGCCTAATAAAAGTGAACGCCCAGATTACATTCAACTGTCAAACCGCAATCACATATCAAATAGTGGAACAAAATGATTATACAGGTAAACTATAATGGGTATCTCACACCGAGTCCTCAATTCCTAAACCGATGGTGTAACAAAGGACCAACCACAAGCAAGTACAGCAAAAAAGTGAACGGGGTGGAAAATTGCAGTCTCATTGCATCTACTAGCGCCTTGGCTCCCCAGTCACGCCTTTTGGGGTGGAGGTGTCACCTTTCTTTGTACTAGAGGTCACACGGAGGATGGCTTTCGCGCTTAACACCGAGAGCTTGGACTCGCAGAAGCTCTTCCATGATTCAGCATCTGATGAAGCCTGAGACTTCTCATAGAATACATGTAGTTTCAGTGCCAGGTCGTGAGCAGCCTCCCTTGATTCAGGAAGCTTGTCACTAAGCTGCTTTGCTGCAATACGGATGAGATTATCCAGACCATATTCTTTGATTCCCACCACATCCTGGACAGAAAGAAAACATGGTAGCTGTTATACAACAAGAGTAGCATATATACAACCTCAAATGAAGGGCATGAGAACAACAGATATTGGTCGATCCATGTAGGCCTACATTACACAAAATTGATATATTCAATCTCCAGTCACTGTTGTGCTATTACAAATGACAGCAAAGTATGAGTTGTTCCTTTCGAAGTTTCATAACTATGCATCTAGCTTATTATTTGGCTACCACTACCACCCAGCTTCACTTTATGACAGCAGGAGGTTCGATTTTAGAATATTTTTTCTAGAACACGACTTCACGTGTATTTCATTCGATGTTTAGAATACACATCAAAATACCCAAAAGATAAACCAAAAGATCTGGAGTACATTGGATGGACAAGGTTAGTATGCAAGGACAATAAATTATTAAGACCTACCTGATCGACCACTTGGTACATCACATAAGGAAACTATAATCTGAATTAGATTAATATTTCCCCTATCTTAAGTTTCTTTTACAGTAAGAAATGGGGCTACAGAAGCTGCAAGTGCACAAAATTTTCAGGCAAGAAATCACTTACAAGGCGAGATACAATCTTACAGATACAAACTCATGCTTTTGCTCGAAAGTGTGGATTACGGTTGTCGAGGTAGGGCTCCATTCTTGATAACAGTAGTGAAGGAGAGATTGAGATTGTCAACGATGTAAGAGCTGCCTCAGTAGCTTCACAGACAAATCGCTTATCTCGTGAAGCCTTCAGAAATAGCTGGACTAGCTGTGAATGTATTTGACAACAAGATGGTTTCAGAGACCTTCTAGTTAATACTAAAAAATTTTAAATAAATAGCAATACTCACCAGTGGGTCAATTGAGTCAACCATTAAGTCACCATAGGCCTTAAAGATGTCAGCACAAGTCACTAGTGCTGTTTTCCATACAACCCTTCTTTTTTATCCTTTAGAGATTTCACAATAAGAGGAACCAGGGGTTTCCTGCAATTAAAACAATTTGTAATGAACAATTAATAAAGGAGATATGTGATTCTGTATCACTGCCATAGATAAGCAATTACAAAACATATGCTGCAGAACTTACAACAGCTCCTGCAATCGTTCCTTGTGATACATTGCCAATTGACGAACGTTGTTGAGAGCTTCACATGTCATAACCCGGTCCTTTGAATCCAACCTTGCAGTTAAGGTCTGTTGAAAAAATAGAAACAAATTAAAGTCGCCTCTGACAAGAACCAACAAACAAAGCGAAAGTCCTTTGAATCCAATAAAATATCATAAATATGCAAACCAGTGCTATACACTTAGAGCTTCATTGACATCTGGGAGATCTGCTAAGTTTTCATAAGCATTGTACTCCACATCAGAGTCTTGGAAAGCAGACTGAGCATTTTCTTCCTTGTTGCCATTCAGGGCTGAGTTGGTGATGCAGGATTTCATAGAATTGTCTTCACCTTTCTCCAGGTCTGATGATTGAGAAATATTGAGATCTTGCAAAGCCCTTTCCAACATTTTCACGCCCTACACGAATTATTGGCAGAAAAAAGGCATTTCAGAAAAAGGCTATAATGTTTCAAGACATTGTATCACCTTGATGTAATTTCTTAAAATTAATAAAAATTCCCAAAAAAAAAAAAAAAAAAAAAAATCAGCAAATTTCAGTCCATTCCTAACAGGTGGAGATTTAAATAAAATAGTTAAAAGATTATCTACACACGAGATAAATAATCATCCAATGCTAGTCGAGTCACAACACCACACTCCTACAAGTGATAATCCAATATGCTATAGTGTGGCTACCAGTCAACTCTATATACACTAAATTCCACAAGTATAAATTTTACCTTTGATGGTCCTTCTGAAAACTGGTCCAGTATTCCAGTGCTGGTATTCTCTTTTTGTTTAGCATGGAGGTAACCCTGAAAAAATGCAGTTAAAATATTATAAGACAGATTGTTCCTTGAATATATGATTACTAGATTACAAGTACTAAAGGGGTTGAAGAAAGAGAAGAAATTTATTGAATCAAGGAACAATATTTCACTAGAGCAAATTAAAAGGTCTCATGTTAAATGGTACTGTTACTTCCCTCAAAAATATGGTACTGTTACTTATGGATAGTCCATGAGCAACTAAAGAAATCACAACCTTCAATGATGCATTAATGTAAGAAGTTTACACCACATTGATTCCCAGATTTGGGTTTCACATTCTAATGTTGGATTTTAGATTTGAATAAAATAGTTAAAAGATTCTCTCCCCACCAGATGAATAATCATCCAATGCTAGTCAAGTCACAACACCACACTCCTACAAATGATAATCCAGTTTGCTATAGTGTAGATACCGGTCAACTCTACATACACTAAATTCCACATGTATAAATTTACCTTTGATGGTCCTTCTGAAAACTGGTCCAGTATTCCAGTGCCGGTATTCTCTTTTTGTTTAGCAGGGAGGTAACCCTGAAAAAATGCAGTTAAAATATTATAAGACAGATTGTTCCTTGAAGATATGATTAGTGCTAAAGGGGTTGAAGAAAATGAAGAAATTTATTTAATAAAGGATCAATATTTCACTAGAGAAGATTAAAAGATCTGATGTAAAATGGTACTGTTACTTATGGATAGTCCATGAGCAACTAAAGAAATCACAAACTTCAATGATGCATTAATGTAAGAAGTTTACACCACATTGATTCCCAGATTTGGGTTTCACATTCTAATGTTGGATTGTAGTTTTGATTTAAGGGTTTAGGGAAGTATACAACCTGTCTGTGGACAAGGTAATCAGTTGTATATATCGCTATCAAATAGTGCAATCAACAAGCCTTCCCCATCCCTTTGCCAAACCGGTTCTTCTTATTCAAGCTTGGGGTTTGCCTACCAATCACTTTCCAGATTTCGTACATTTCCTTTTTTCTGGTTGTACACACCAGGAATGATGTTCACCAAGTCAGATAGAATATCCTCTTCACCGCACTCATGCCTAAAACTATGTCTTCCAACTTTACCCCAATTATGAATTTTAGTGTCGAACTGAGGTATGCACTCTTCTCTCTTGGCCTTGAGCAGAAACTTCATGTAGATTTGTAATTCCCTGATCTTGATGGTTCACTCAACATTAAAGCTACACATTGCAGCATTTGTCCGCGCTCATATATATCCCAATGCGCATTCTCTGGAGTAAACTGTGAAAGGACCTCAACGATATAATTCAGACAAAGATATCCAACTGGAATTTTAGAACTGTAAAAGTAGAAAAAACAGAAGATGCCATCAATTTTCAGCGAGAAAAACACAATTATCAGTTAGCACGTTACAAATTAATATTAAGGCAATTTGTAGTGAGTAACTTACATATCCTTGTAGGAGCAATTATATCGAGGCAATTTCATCTGTTTCAGATAGGATGGAATGCCACAATCCTTGAAAGTATACCAAGTGGCTTCATTATCAAGATCATCAGGAGTGAAAGCCACAAAGTAGAAATCTGACTCTCTGAACATAAGGTACACACTGCTAGAGTTGGATTCTCGATTCTTTCCGACTACCATGACAATATGATAAGTGTCAATTTCTTCATTTAGATTTGAATGTGTAAGACGTAAAGGTGTTACTGGTTTGCCATAAAAACTAGTAGAACCAACAGTCTTCATTCTTTTGTATCTCTTGACCATTAATTTATGATATGCTTTTTCCCCGCAATTTGCACCAATAGTGTAGAGAGGAATGTCCTATATTGAAAAAAGATAAATTAAAGCATGTTCTAGCTAAATTAGTATTAATCAAAGTGAGCACAAATAAGCAATTAAGTTTTTTCAAAAAGGGTCCTAGATGTATTATTTTTTTTTATTTACTGTACTGAGCAATTACCAATATTACCTCTAAGCTAAATTAGTATTAATCAAAGTGAGCACAAATAAGCAATTAAGCGCAAAAAGGGTCCTTTTTTCTTACTGTACTGAGCAATTACCAATATTACCTCTAAGCTAAATTAGTATTAATCAAAGTGAGCACAAATAAGCAATTAAGCGCAAAAGGGTCATGTTTTTTCTTACTGTACTGAGCAATTACCAATATTACCTCTATTTTTCCGCGTTCGGTCAAAAAAATTACCTCTAATTTCCGCACCAAATTTCGCCGAGTTTGATTCTCCAGTTCTTTGAGAGTCATATCCCTATTCTTCAAATAATTTTTCATCTCACGACGCCTAGCCGCATCACCGGAGCCCCCAGCATCCTTCACGCACTTTTTTTCTTCCGTGCGCGGCGGCATCATACCAGAAGGCGGTGAAGGAGAAGGTGGCGGCAGCCGTGGGGAGCTCGCCGTCGGGTGAGAGCCCTCGCTGCAGCCGGAGCACGTCTCCCCCATCTGCTTCCACTGCAACCGCCGCTCCGGCGCCACAGCCGCTGGGCTCACGCAGTCACGCCCTTGGAGGCTCACCTAGCAGAGGACGACGCAGAGGACGACATCTCCCGCTTGGACCCGACCCCGCCGCCGCAGCCTCACAGATGGACACGATGAGCCCGTGGAGGAGTCGAGGAGAAGGTTTGCATGTCGAGCGGGCGCTGCTAGAGGCAGAGGCCGCCGGAAAACCCACTGCTCCGCTCTTTCTTCCGCACGGCCTCTCCGCTCACGTACACTCCGGTGTCCTCTCTTCCCACTCCCCACTCCCGTTGCTTCTAACCCACCATTCGAGCGATGGATGGGAGCGTTGCCAGAGGCCGCCGGAAAACCCCTCCGCTCTGCTCTTTCTTCCGCACTGTCTTCCGCTTGGTTGCCTCGAAATTGGTGAAGAGCAGAGTGAAGAAGAAACAGATGACTGGGGGATGGGCCTTTTTTGGGCCTTATCTTTTTTTTGTTAATTAAAGCCCAAACACATAAAGAATGTACACATATTTATTGATGTAGCAACATAGTATTTCCATTTTTTTAAAAAAATGCAAAAAAGAACACCGAAGTAAATAAGCTGGGTTTGTTTTTTTTTCTCGTTTCTCAAGCATGCTGCTATCGGGTTTCGTTCTCATTTTGAGACAGGGATGATCTCTGTTACAGTTGCCATAGCAGACTACAGTTGCCATAGCAGACTAGATAAGCGAAAATAAGAAAACGAGAAAGCGAGAGAGAAAAAAAAAAATCATATATTACTCAATAGTGAATACGCGATGTCAGATACGCTAAGCAGATGATCTGTGTTCGAGCCCAACCTGTTCTTGCGTGAAAGGTGGGAGTTATAGGTTGCAGCAAAGACTGCCTGGACCCATAATTGTGGTGCTGGAACCTACCAAGAATGTCTACCAGTGGCATTTGCCATATGACCGATGACGCGTCCGAAGTTAATCATCCAGGATGGATAGTTCAGAGCAGGCTAGACTGGATGGTTCAAAGCAAAGCCGAAGTTAGACAATTGGGAAGCAAGGCATCTGCCATTTTATATTCTCCTTTCCAAGAAAGAGGAAAAAACCCGTCGTTTTTGTACAGCATCAAGATACCCATGGTACAACACAGTGCAGTTCTACAGGATAACTCTTACACGAGGTTGCATCAGCACAGGCTAGCGAGTACGTAGTTGCTACAACTTCCGAAAGAATGCGCGGATTGCCTACTTGTTGTATACAGCAGTGTTTTGAACGAACAAAAAGATCAATAGTTGGACTACTGTATCTGCAGCATCGGTCCGGCAAGTCAATTTCCCAATTCCCATATGTACTTAGCCGCTTCTCCTGGCATCCCCAACTATCTCCACAGCAGCAAAAGGAAACTGAGGCCAGAGCTGAAACATCCTATCAAGCAAACATTTTACAAGAAACCTTCTATCAAGATTGCTTGGTGTACGGTCCTCCCTGCAGATGCAATAAGCTATACCTAGTTAACATGAATTACAGAGAGATAACTGCAAACACTGTAAGTTTCAGATGTTTACCTATACAACAGGAATCTTCAGAAGAAGACACAAGCACACTGAGATGGCGATCCCAGTAATGAAATTTTGGTATAGACGGTTATTATCCCTACTGGGGATAAAAGCTGACTTCAAGACATTTGTGATCTCAAACACACAGTATGATAGCTGCATTTAGATAAAGAAAAGAGTATCCCTTTTATAACTGTTGAGTGAAATGTTTTTTTCCCGGTAAGTAACGAGATGGGTTTGAAGTTGGCAACTTACAAGAAGATAGACCGCCGTAGTAAGCATGAAGTTAAGCATAGGATAATCTGGTAAGAAAAAAAGAAGCCATTTTGGCTGTCCATTTGGCATGCTAGACCTGCAAAAGAAGCTTTGCCACGGGAATTAAATTTAGTAGGGAATTGATGTATGTCACTCGTGTGTTTGTTTGCGCATACATGCATACACAATTAGGCGCATAGAAACAAATTGAAAAAATGGTGTTAATTAGTTTCCTGTACCAGTCACAACCCACAATATATTAGAAGACAATATCAATACAAGAATCAGATTTGCCAAGTGTACTGTGGAGCAATGTCAACCACAACAAATAAAGCTAAGTAGCAATGAGCTGGTTTGCCCTCTAATGTATGCAGCTGCTATACTTAGTGACTCGCAGGAATTCAGTCAGGCAACTCAGACAGCTGATCTCTCAGTGTAGTCATATGAATAAAGAAAATCTGAGAGTTCAAAGCCTACAAAGTCACTAGATAAATCATTAATCTCACCTTTCGTTTTTGGGCTTTGTATGCAAATGAACCCAGCGATCTAGGTATGAAAGGACTGGCATTTGGATTCAACTAGAACAATCCTTCCATGGTTCTTTGATCAACAAATCTGTAAATGTGGAAGGACGAAAATTTAGCAGAAATACGTGCAATTTACAACAGAAAACAAGAGAATTCACAGAATAGCCATTCATAACTTATATCAAGAGACCGAAGTGCCAATTCAAAAAGTTTGACTGACTAGAAGGGATAATTTAAGTTCGAAGGAAATCAACGGTGTTAGTACATATTCTGATCGCATGTACAATTTCAATATTGTGTGCATCACATAATTAATCTTCTTGTACTAGAGTAATGTAGAATACAATAGTTCTGGAAGATTAAATTTCCAAATGTAGGAGACTTTTTAAAACAACAACATATATATACTTTTCTAAACCTGATCGCTCAGGCAAATCATAAGGCCACGTCACCTAATATCTACAGGGTTGTCTATCAGGAGCGCTGGTAGATGTTCTAAGGCCACGTCAACTACTTTATACATTGGCATACCTCTGCAGTAGTAGAATATCTTGTAGACAATACCAGCAGCGTCATCTATACCAATACCCAAATGTGGACCACCTGGCCCCACTGGCGGAGCCAGAAACAAGTTAAAGGGGGGGGGCAATTTACCAATTCAAATCACATTTACAGGGATTTGATTTGATTTGATTTGCTCCTCCTATCTCAGTTGATAGCAGAGGCTAGAGGCAAAGGCCTTGAGTTCACTGTTCACAGGCCTATGGCCAACGACGGGACGGGTTTGCTGTCCGGGAACAATGACTTGCCAAGTTCTCGTTCACACTTCACACTTCACAGCTACGAGTAGTACTGATCACAGGCCTGGGATGCAGAGGACAGGTACGAGACATGCTGCAGACCCTGCGCTGACTAGAAGACTTTGGAACTGATGAATAGCGTTTCAGAGAAACTACAGGAGCAAGGCTGCGTTGACAGCTAGACTTTGAACTGCGGTTCAGAAAAATTACAGGAGCAAGGGGGGCCATGGCCCAGTATGGCCTCCATGTAGCTCCGCCAGTGCCTGGCCCTTGAGCTCCAAATCTCATTCAGGAAAAAAAAAACTAGTATATAGCACACGTCCCTCCATCTTCTTGAGATATTTCCGTTCAGTAAAAAAAATTCTACTCGCAGATCATCCATCCAGGAGGTAGATAAAAAGAGGTAAATTTCAATGCTCCTGCATTTATTCTATGATTCTATCATCCAGCCTTGCTCGTCTGGATGGATCAAAAGGGGTTCATCGGAGTTCCAAAAGCGCATCTCCCATCACATCACTATTATAAATTTTTGGTTCTGGGCACTAGCTTTTATTCAAATCTTTAGCCCGAGATGGCCATGGTAGTGGCAAAAGGAACAGCATGGATGCACTTCAGGTCCTCTCCTGGACAAAGGCAATCCAATAGACCAAGTAATGGGTAATATAAGGCATACACCCTGGCGTTATGGCCACGCGGCAACGCCGCGGTGGTTTCTAGTTAGTTTGCTAAATTTAGAATGTTGCTGAAAACAATACAGTGCAAATGACAAAACCTGCAATATGCTCGAGTGACAGCTACTGAATGGATGCAAGTAGTTGCTATCAATTAGAATATTAGTTATATGTGCTTCAGTTGTATGGTCAAATATAAAACACTAACTTTGCCTTCAATATTATCAGACAGGAATTATATTATAAACGTGTGGGTAGAATTTTCTTCTTCAAAAAAAGAGAATGACAAAGAAGGCAGTGAAATGCCTGAGCAGTCAGTAGATGGACACTATGTATTGCCAAAAGGGGTCTTCCATCATTGATATACCTGGACAAACTCAAGGGTCTTCCATCACACCGCGCACCAGCCTCCGAAGCTCTGAGGGACAGATCTGCCAAGGTTTCGATTAGCTGTCTGTCTGTGTTGAATCAATAAATTCTTATCATTAAGCAAAAGCCATCGGATGAAAAATTCTTGGATATGCACATGAGGGATATTGACAAGCCAGATTTGCAACTAGCTCGAGCGTACAACAATCCAGCAAACCAAACCCTAACTAACACGAGGAGCAGTAAGAACAAACACAATACAGCCCTATACATTCCACAGGAACCCAAACTTAGTGGCAAAAATCTCTATCCTCGTGCCCTCCTCAAGAAATGGTTTCAACCAATCGATGACCAAGTCAACATCCAATCACGAAATGGGATCGAGTACCGATGCAGCAACGAGGGACAAGGAGGAAGGAGATGCAGCAGATACCGCGACGGAAATGCGGTACGGCTGCTAGGGAGACGTCGCTGCTGGGGGATGGGCCGCCGCGCGCAGTGTTCCGCCGTAGCTGCCCCGCACGCGCTGGTCCACTGACGCTGGTATCCGCCGGGGGTGGCGGAGGCGGTGGGGCCGACGCAGGCGAGCGCGCCGCCGCCACCGTAGGAGGTGGAGAAGGCGTTGGCCGGGGTGCACGGCGTGGGAGTCGCGCAGGATCTCGTCGGGGTTCCGGGGCTTGTTGTCGCCGCCGCTACGGGGGTCGTTGAGCTCCTGCGCCACCAGCTTCTTCAGGAAGTTGGCCGAGAGCTCGAGAAATGCGGCGGCCATGAGCGTTGCGGGTACCGTCCCGGTGCTCGGACCCAATAATAATAAGCAAACCAGCTCACGGATGTTATGTTAACGGTTTTTTTTTTTTTTTTTTTGACAACTGATGTTAACGGGTTTGGTTTAGGTACTTCTTTTCAGGTACTAAAAAAATCCTTTTTAGTTCTTAACAAATCAATCAAATAGTGTGAAACATTTTTTACTATTTTATAAGTATCTAAAAGTTTCCCGTAAAAAGAGTCTTTTAAAAAAAAAAAAAGTCATCGAACCAAAAAAATTCTTAAGACTTTTAAGCGAAGACCCCAAAGTTAGCGAACACAAAATTCGTGTGACGAGCAAAGGAACACACGTGTGTCCCCTTTGAATTTGAAGGCTGGTAATCACTGATACAACACGGTCTAAACCATCATTCAAGCGGTCTAAACCATCATTCAATATTTAATCATTGATACAACACGCCTGGTCATCATGGATTTAATCCCTTCGTTTCAAATTGTAGATCATTTTGGTAATCTAGATTCATAATTTTTTAAGTATGTATTTAGACATAAATATATATCTATAGATGAACCTTAAAATGTCAAAACGAACTATAATTTAGAACGGAGGGAGTAGATTATTAAATATTAGATCCGTAAGTTAGCTAGAGGATCAGCTTAGGTGAGGAAGGCGGGAGGCGAACCATCTCGGTGGAAACTAGACATAGCTGCATTATATCCGGTGAATGATGCAAGCTCGAGAACGATGACTCGGAGACTCACCAATATTATTAATGTAGGAGTAAGTTCTTGGCTTCTCTTAATTCCATGATGTTGCTAACAACAAGCACCTAAGGTAGCAATGGATTTCTACGGAAAATTATTAATGAGGAGCTCTCCACCTACAGATCTCTAACTACGTCGGGATACACAATGGGGCTTCCACCTCTTTCTCGGTATGACCCTTTGGTTGCCCAGGTGGCCTCTCTACCTCTCACACCATGAGGCCTAACACTTCGGTGCAAACTGTATTCCAAACAAATTTTGAATTGTGCTTGAGACCTAGACTCAATAACGCCGCTACGACCCAGTTATCTTCTCTCTCGTCCCGTTTTGCAGGGTATTACACTGGATGATGCTCCAGATCAGCGTCTGATCATGAAGTTAACTGGGAAGCGATACACTGCTAAAGATGCATATAACGCACTAGATCCCAGCCAGGGGCAACATGACTTACACGGGCAGCGCATCTGGGGGTCTCGTGGAAGATTTTTTTTCCTGGCTCTACTTCAAAGACCGACTCAGCACGAGGACAAATTCCCAAGGACCCTTAATCCTGTGAGAGTCCCTCCAAGGAGAGCGTGGCCACGTCACCTGAAAATATTTGATTGGTCCAGATTTTTTTTCTGCCTAGGTCCTTCCCTTTCGATGGATTCCCGTTCCAATCCATCAAGCCCCTAGTAAATAGTAAATGAGTTAATGTTTTTTACTTTTTACCCCTCCTATTCTCAGGTTCTTTCACTCGAAGAAGATAAAATTCTAGATTCCGTGCTTTTTACGTTTACCCGCCCGCCTCACGCTTTTGCAAAAACGACCCCCTCTCCCACCAGATATATACTGTGCGTGGCCTCTTTTCAGCAAAAAAAAAAAAAAAAAAAAAAAAAAAAAGAGCGCTCGCGGCCTCGTCTCCTCACGCGACCGCCCGCTCCTCCCGCCAGCGACGGCACCGGCCGGCGGCGGCGGCCTCCTCCCCCCGCCGGCGGCGGCGATGTAGGCCTCCTCCCCGCCGCCGCCGGCCTCCTCCCCCACGCGCTGCCCTCCTCCTCCACTCTCCTTCCTCCCTCTCCCTTGTGGTACAGAAACCCTAGACGTCTTCTTCGGCGGCGTGAGGGCGGCGGCAGCAGCGGCGACGGCGGCAGCGGCGGCCCTCCTCGTCCACGTCCTCCTCATCTCCCCTGGCATGATGGCGTGCCGGGTGGCCAGCGCCGCAGCCTCACTGGGCGAGGCGCTGGCCGTCGCCGACGCTGCCGCAGTCGGACGGCCACCATCCGTGGCCGGTGGTGTGGCTACCCCGCGAAACCCTAGGTGCCTGTTATCCTCCCCCCCCAGATCTTTCCTTTGTACGGGTTGTTGGGCATGCTGCAGCCTGTGCTACCTCCTCTCAGGAGGGTACTCTTTGGCAAATTGTACGAATGCATGAGTAGTCCTGTTTAGGTAGTTCAATGTATTTGTACATCTGCATTTCGTCTTCGTGCTGGCTAACTGGTTATTTGTGGCAGGGGAGACAAATCCATAGAGCCGGGCAATGACGATGATGGCTGCAAAAGTGGTGGGCAGTATATAGCACAAGCATTGATAATTGCAGATAGGCAAGTGCCATGTTAACTCTTCTTGCAAGTAATTTGATCATTTGATGCCTGACTACTCTAATGTATATCAAACTCATTAGCAGAATTGTTGTTAGATTTGTAAACTCTGCTTCTAGGCTCTACTTCTATAGACTAAATTGGGAGAACTATATCTACCCCTGCACCATGAAGCCTCTTTATGAGACCTGATTACCTGTGCTTATAATTGTAAATAAAAATGTCTGAATGTAATAGTAGGGCATGTGTGAGAAAGAAATACCTTACTGCCTCCATTGTATACAGAACAAAGAATACTTCTTTCCAGGTCTAATCCTGCTGCTAGGCATTAGAGGCGGCAAAAAAAATGTTTTACTGAATACAAATCCCTGGTGAAGATCCTTCATACAAGCAAAAAAAAAGTTTTACTGAATACAAATCCCTGGTGAAGATCCTTGATACAATACAACGCTGACGGTTTGCAGTGCCTATATATTTTCTTACAACGTTTCTCGCTTGATTTTTCTTTGTAAATCGTGTCTCATTCCTCTTGCCTTTTTTCCTTTGCCGGAGGGAGATCCATGCTTCTATCCAAGGAAGCATTTACATTGATTGGAGCATCCTGGTGTTGCTGAACACGATGTGCAATCTGAGAAAGAAGTTGATGATAAGCCGGGTACTGAGATGCATGAGGACATAGCTGACCTGGTACAGTCCTATCTTTTTCTAATAATATTAATAGAATCATGATTGGAACTGTAATAGTTATTTGCTGCGGTGCAGTTAACTAAATTGTTTTGTCAAGTACAGATTGTTAGTAACTAGACTCCAAATTATGTAGCAAAAAAACTGATGACCATAGTTAGGGCGAAGTGCTGCTTCTATTTTTTTCCCCTTTAGGATAGACATTCAAGCTTCAGGTGGTTTTTTTTTTCAAAGCCAAACAAAATATAATATGTTGGGTTAGCTATTGCTATCTTAATTTTGTTATAAGGTCTACATTATCAGAGAACCCTTGATCAATTTGCCCGACACCGAGGCCAGAGTAGAACACAAGAACATACCCTCATCAGGTGGTTGCATTTGTTGCTGCTGCCAACTTGAGTGTTTCCATATGAATTAAAAGTTCCGAGTCGTGGTTCATTATGTTTAAGGGATTCATACTTCTACTGGACCAGCAATGTATCATCTCTCAACCTTGACATATGTCTTGGGGAAGGATTGCTTAAATGCTTAGTGATTTAAACTTCTTTGCAGGTTCTTGAATCAATTGTCTGGCCTGACACCTTAACTGCTAAATGTACCTGCATTTCTGAGTGTCAAGATTCCTTTCTACAGGTTCTATAATCCCATCAAGATGGCAGGCTGGAGACATCTGGTATATATAGCTAAAGAAGTGAATTCTTGTTTTCAGTAACTAGGTGTGCCATATGACATGATGAACAGAGTATGTGTCATCTTTATGCTTGGGAACTTTACTTAAATCATTCATGTTATGAGACAAACCATTTTGTGTTCTGCAAAACGCATCAATGCAGTTACAACTACCACAATATATAGCCTGCACTATTGTTATCCACATAGACGCTTCCCACTTCACTAAACCAACTATGACAATCAGAAATAAAAACAGGATGTCAACTTGCCATTTTACCTGCAATTATAGTTGCGGTGAAATTTACCTATTTCTTTGACAAAAACAAGTTTAGGAAGCAAAGACCAATAGATGCAGAAACTCATAGTGATGAGGGGCTGCAAGGAGCAACCGTAGATTGGATTCCTTGTCAAAGAGGTTCTGATCATCTTAGTTTGCCTATTTCTAGGGTAGTTTTGTTGTTCAGGTAGTGGACACACGCCCTTTGGGTCAGTGTGGTGTTATTTTGTTCAGCAAATTTCTTTCTAAATCTAGCTCGTCTTGTATTCTTCTATCTTAAAATGACACACAGATCTCTTGAGTAGCTCGAGAAGGAAAACTCCATAGGGGATTCAAACTGGACATAAGTCTTCGTGTATGGTTCTGTGAAGGGCTCTGTTGCCCATTCTATTTCTTCCCATTGTTTTATTATTAGGATACACAGCTCACCTGCGCATTCGAATAGAATATATATGTGCTTTCGAAAAGTTCTCCTTTATAAATATGATGATACTGTTTGGAAACTGAGACTATTGCATCGAACCTGAGGCTATTATAGAACTTGAGACTATGATCCTTATCTGAAACTTTACAGTCACATGTTCTCTCTGTTAAGATTGAGCCTCAGTGATGTACATATTCTATCTCTGTCCATTTTGTTATCGCTTGCATGAAGTGTGCAAATCTGCAGAGGTGCTTCTTGTGATCTCACATGTTTCAATGCTTAATGAGTGTTATGCAATGTCGACAGTCATGAACATGTCAGTGGTAAATGTTTCTGTGATTATTTCTCCTGTGAGCATACCTTAGCAATAGTGGTTTAAGCTATACAACACTTCTAATTGTCCAAATCCATCTTTTTTTCAGGTGTTAAAAGAAATAAAACCAGCAGGCGTGAGCTTTACTGAGAGACCGGACTCATCTGACCATAGAGTTCCTACTTGCATTTCGTTTGATTTGTTCTGCTTCTAAATTCTAATTGTATGTACCATACCATCATTTCTATATGGACAACAACTTTAACTATGTTATCTCAAACGTACAGTTGTAGTGTAATTCAAAATGTAATGTCAAATATCTGTAATAAGTTTATTTTGACTATTTGGATGATCGTAACTTATGCAATGTCATTCTACTACACACCGGTATGAGTGTCTACGTTGACGTTGTAAAAAAAAAAAAAAAAAAAAATATCTGTAATATTTATGACTATTTGGATGATCGTGCTTATGCAATGTCCTATCCACCGGTCAACCGTCGGTTTCGTCCTATCCATTGATTGGTTTCTATCATCTTGTCTTTACTCTTTCATACCTTATATTATTTACCAAAGTAATGGTGATATTTTGTTTATGCATCTACTTACCCTAAATTTCATTTCGACACCCTAGCAAATAGCAATTTACCCTACACGCGCCTTCTAACTAGTCTCCTTGCCAAACATATTCTGGACAACGACAAATGCGAGCGCTGCTCATCGAACGTCGAAGACAGACAACATGTTTTCTTCGGCTGCAGTGTGAGTATGGCGGTGTGGAACAGGATTGGCCTCCTTAATGTTTCAACATTCTCTTATGCGGGTGTGTTTAGATCCTAAAATTTGGTGCAAAATTTTGGAGGAATGTCACATCAAGCACTGTAGCACGTTTCGTTTGTTCGTGGTAAATATTATCCTACCATAGGGTAAACTAGGCTCAAAAAGAATCGTTTCGCAATATACATATAAACTGTATAATTATTTTATTTTTTACCTATATTTAAGACTTTCGATACATGTGCCGACGTTTTGATGTGATGAGGAATCTTCTTTTTGCATAGTGTAATTTTGGGGAGGAATTCTGGGTTCTAAACACAGCCGTCCGGAATGCTACGGTGCCGCAAGCATTGGACTCGAAACTGTGGCCTTTCGTCCTTCAGTCAGTTCTATGGCGGCTATGAGACACCCGAAACGGTGAAATCTTCAGGAACGAGCATCCAACTCCTCGGTCGATCATTTCCAGAATCTGTGATGATTTTGTTATTTGGCGTAAACGCCTTAGAGACGATCGAGTTGTAACTAACCTAGATGCTTGGCGCTGCTACCTTCTGTCTTGCAATGCTGCTACTTAACTTTGCCTGTGCAAGGTATTTTTGAAATGAAATTTAGGTGGGGAAGCTCTTCCCCCGTTTCGCTTCAAAAAAAAAAAAATGATGCAAGGGGAATACATGGAATTCTCGAGCTTAATTGGTGGGCTCGAGTTCTGGGCAACGCAGCCACGATGTTGCTAAAAATGATCGGCAACTTAATTGTACACTTTTTTTCTGATAGAATTGTGCAGTCGTGGTGTACAGCGACGCCCATGGCTCCTGCTGCTGCTGACGACTTGTCAATCGACGATTCCGTTCCCTGGTTCTGTGCAGTGCGGAACCACGGCCAATCAAGCTAGACGGATTTTTTGCGCAGCCCAGTACAGCCCACGGACACGTGAGTGACAGCCTAAGTGGTACAGTACTACACAAGCCACGAGTCCATAATTCTTTTTTGGTCCATACTTCCATTACATGGTGTTCCTCTACCTCTAGCTGTGTGGGTAATTCCGGTTTCCCACTAATCATTTTTCGGATGCATTTTTTTCTTAAAAGAAGTTGTATTATTATTATTTAAAATTATTTATATTAATAATAAAATCATGGCAAAGCTACTCCTTTGTTCCTTAATCTGGTCTATGCGATAAAAAAGAGAGTCAAGGGGTGTGGTCATCAGTCACCAGTCCCCAGTCTTATTTTTATGGTTTGGTCGTGTGTGGCATGGTTGTATATTGCCTGCCATTGTATGTAGCTGTCATTTGTAAGCAGCAGCAACAAACCTGAAACTTGATCGATAATTTGTGATGTCAGATCAGCGTGAAGTTTCCCTATTGCACCAGGAAGAGATAAAACATACTCCGAGTAGGCGAGTACACGGCCACTCCACCAAACGCCTCACCCTCGAGGGGCTGGACTGTTTTTTCTTTTGATAATGGGCCTGGCTGATCTCGATTACACGGAGACGCGTCTGTCAGACTGTCACCAGAAACAGAAAGCGGAAGCAGTCGTTTACGCGATGGAAAAAGTCTAAATTACACCCCACCTATAGTACATGGACTACATAACCCCTAACCTTTAAATCGTTTAAGCGCGAACTTTTCAAAACCGGCCGAATTACCCTCTAAATTTTTTTTGAAAAATCATAGTAAATCATAGAAAAATCGTAAAATAGAAAATCCAATTGTGTTAGACTCTAAATGAGTAGATCTACGCTTAATAAGTATATAATATGATATGCTTTAGTGCATTTTTTACAGCTATGAAGAAAAACATAGATCTAAAGCTACAGAAAAAAAAAATGAACTAAAGCATACCATATTATATGTTCATTGTGTAGATCTACTCATCCTGGAGTCCAACACAATTGGAATTTTCATTTTCTGATTTTTCTATGATTGATTCTTGATTTTTCAAAACCGCTTTTGGGGATAATTTGGGTTTTTAAAAGTTTTAAGGGGTGATTTAGACTGTTTCATAGGTTGGGAGTTATGCAGTCCATGTACCCTAGGTTATAGGTTGGGGTGTGATTTAGACTTTTTCCTTTACGCGATCCCGCCGCCTCTCTCGTTTATATTAGCTCGTCGTATAAACCCCACTCACTTCATTCATTAGCTCGTAAACCCCGCTCACTTGTTTCTCTTCCTCCGCCGAAACCTTCCTCCGCCCGCTGGACAACACACCGAGGTTGCTTGTCTTGCACACTCCCGTATATAGTGTACCAGTACTACTACATTTCCCTGCTCCACCACCGGCGCCTGGTCGAACCTGGCCGCCGCCGCCGCATCCATGGCCGCCGCCGCCGAAGGTATTCCCCGTCCCCGGTCTTTTTTTTTTTAAAAGGTGCTACCTGTCGGCCGTCCCCAGTCCCAACCCTCACTTTTCCCAACTTGCCGCCCTCGATCAGGTGCGAATGCTCGATTAGAGGCCCTGATACTAGATTGCTAGCCCTAGGCCTAGTTTGGTGGGTTGGGGTGGGTTGGTTTCCCGTTGGTGGCGTGGTTGATCGTCGGTGCGTGCGTATGTTAGTGTGTACGACCCGGTGCGTGGTTCCGTGTGCTCGGGTTTGCGCGCTGTTTCTGGGGCTTGTGCTGTTTGGGTGGGGAGGGTGTGAAGCAAATTGGCGAGCTTACACTGATCATGATATAGCTTACATTATAGTAGTTGATTGTAAGTGCAAGATCTTACCATGAACTACTTTAATAAATTAACTGCTTTCCTTTTCTAAAAATGATATAATTGGTAAAATGCTTGTTTTACTTGCTAGCCTCGAGCTTGATCTTTTCTGCATACGAAAATTCACACTAATCATGATATCTCACTGATTTTAAGTGCGAGATCTTACCATGATGTAATTGGTAAATGCTTGTTTTACTTGCTACCTTTGAGCTTGATCTTTTCTTTATAAGCAAGTTCACACTATTACATTAAACATAGCATAACCAGTATCCACTGTTGGAGTTGTACAAATGTTTAAATTCTGTTGAGTCCCCCCCTATCGGTGCAGATGCTATTCCAAAAGATGCTCATGTGGTTGATGACGATGTAGATGAAACAAAAAGACACTTGAAGGTGGTTTTCATTGGCCACGTTGGTAAATTCGATTTCCTCGCTATCTGCTTTCTTTAACATTATTTTTATTGTTAGCTAGATTTTGGTGCTTATAGAATACTTAATTGATTGATGTGTTCCTGTGTAATTGTTGACTCTGTTTGATGTATGTTTTTTTTTACACTGATTTGCTTCTTTGAGTATCAGTAGTTGATATGACAGAATTCTTTGCTTTTAGCTTCTTCTGTCTTGCTCTGATTTTTTTTATAAAGTCTGCTTATTGTTCTTCACTCGCATATTTAAGTATCACGACGGTTGTTGTTGTTTTTTTTCATGGCTGCTTCCATTTGTTAAAGGTTATTAAATAAATGTGTTAATATTAACTTTGTTGTTGCATGGATCCAGATGCTGGAAAATCTACTACTGGAGGACAAATATTGTTTTTGAGTGGTCAAGTTGATGATAAGACCATCCAGAAATATGAGAAGGAAGCAAAGGAGAAAAGCCTGGATAGCTGGTGAGTAGTTCATTTTTTGTTGCTAATAAGTCTTGAGGCTTGTATGTATTTGCAAAATACAGTATTTGAGTTAACCATTGCATTCTTGCCTTCGCTATAAGTGTGGCTATTTACTTTTTATAGCATCAAAAACATTCCCGCTTTGGCTTATAAAGGAGAAGGTAAATATAGTTTGACAATTGCTGTCTACTGGGGGCATATAATTTTTTTGAAGGAATGAAAACAATCGATAAATATACATGTGCTGATCAGATATGCTTTGGATATCTACAATTGTTAGACAAGGAAAACATAGTAATATTGTGTAGTTCTGGTAAACTAAGAGCAGAGAGTTTGTGGTTTATGACTATTTGTTTGTCTTAATCTCCTTGTTCTTTGAAAAGAAACTAGAGCATCGCATATATTGTATAACTGTTGTTACGTTAAACATCAGATGCACCTGTTTGTGTATGGTATAAGCTAGACCACCGTATTCTTCAACCATATGCATGACTGATTTCAGGGAATGAACTTAATGTTGTGATCTTGGGTCGTGCATTGGACACTAAACTAATTAGGACTCTTATCTCTAATTTATCACGTACTACTACTCTTAGTGAAGCTGGACACGACTCTTAAACTTGAGTGAGTCGAAAGACAAAACATCGGCATTATCTGACGTGGCCCCACTTTAAGGCCCTTGGGGGTCATAAACAATATGGATGCTATTATTTTCTGTTGCAAATTCTTGGTTCTTCCATCCAGTACCCTTATTTTAATCTCTAATCTAAATACTTGCAGGTACATGGCTTACATCATGGACACAAATGAGGAAGAAAGGGTTACAGTATCATTTTCTATATTTGGTTTCTAGAGTCTGATTCGTTTTTATTGTGTTAAATCTTTACTTTCCTTTGGTATTGAAGTGTGCCCTTTGTTGAAGAACATTTATTTTACTGTGATTTATTTAATTCGATTGGCCTATCTGATGTGCTTTTCAAAATTATAGTCCAAATCCAAACTCAGATAGAATCTTTTGCCCAGTGGTTCTCTTTGTGTTTTTATCATGCTTATGATTCTTTTGCATATTCTTTTCATGTGTTCAGGGAAATACTCTTGAAGTTAGAGCCCACTTTGAGACAGAACACACAAGATTCGCTATCTTGGATGCATCGGTATTTGTTCTCACTATGTTACAATATGTTACAAGTGCAAGTCTGCATGCCATGTACTTTAATTGAGTTTATTATTTTATTTTTATGTCTTTGTATGCGCTCCATTTTCATATTTGGTCACATGTTGCTTCCTGGTGACTGGACCTATTATGCAAACTGTTATAATTCTTATGTTGCTACTGAATCCATTTGGCTGATTGTGGTTAATGACTGGAGCAACCAGAAAAATATATAGTTTGCTTTTAAGGTCAATATTTTGTTGTTTCTCTTCTATAACTTTTCCTTCAGGACTGTAGACATAAAGGCATCTGTTGTTAAAGTAGGAGTTGACTTTTCTGTCACGTGTTAGCACATGAAACCTATGTCACTGTTCCATGGGGACCATGTTGTGGACTATGGACTACCATGTTTTGACGTAATATACTAATTTACTTATGAGAAGCAAAATAATTTAAAGATAACTTAAGCACAGTAACTCAGGGGAGGAGATGTCCCCTTGGGCTGTCTTAAGAGAGGGGAGTTCTAAATCTTTTAGGGCAGGGTGCACAAGCATGGGTGTGCCTGCCTCTCTGACAACAGGCTCTACCAACCTAGCATATATACAAGATAAGAATAGTTTCACATATACAACATGCGGCCTAGTAATTTTGGTGTACTTTCAAAGTGTGTTATGTCATCTCATAACTTTTTTTCCAGATTAATGCCATTGATTAGTTCATGTTTTGTCATCAGTATGAGTAATTAAATTAAATTTTAATAATTCATTGGTAGCACTGCTAATTCATTCCATATTTCTATCTCACTTGGTGTGTAGACATGCAAGCGTTCATCATGTTTATTCTACTTGCTACCTTTTACTGTGTTCAGGAAATATATCTTTCACACCTATGCTGTTCCATCTACACTATTGAATCCTTGATTGATGGTCACTACCTCTTGATACTTTTCCATGCATTGTTTACAGGAACTATTGATTGATTGAACTTAGTCCTTGTTTCCTATATGGTGCCTGTTTAATCAAATTATTTGGTTTTGTAGGGTCACAAAAGTTATGTTCCAAATATGATAAGTGGTGTGTCTCAAGCTGACATTGGTGTTCTGGTAGGACTCAAGTCATTGCTTGTTGAACTTTCTAACTTGTCATTAGTTTTCTTTATTTATATAACTTCTTTTTTAGGTCATATCTGCTCGAAAAAATGAGTTCGAAAGAGGATATGAAAGAGGACAGACCCATGAACATGTACTATCTCACATGCCGTTTTGTCATAACTGTTGTTCTTATTAAGGCTGGTGGAAAATTGTTGGTGCTATTATTGATTTTACGCGTTGTGATTTGATCCTTTTGATCTCACATGCCGTTTTGTTATGTTTTTGCATAATGCTGTCCACCAACTCTTCTGATCTTGACGCCATCATACTTATCTGTGGAATGACATTAACAGACAGAGGAGGTTGTGGTGGAGGATGAGGACGATGATGATGAGGACTATGGCGATGATGACAAGGATGATGATGGACTGGATGGTGAGTTATTATGATCTGGTACTGTCTATTTAGGGCTACTCAGGTTGATGATAAGAATGTAAATCTTTGAAAGTAGTGACAATATGATGAAGCTCGTAATGCTTACAATTTGTTGCCATTGACTTGGTTATGTTTGAAGTGCCACTCTTTAATGCTCTCGTGAAATGATTTATCACTAATATTTTTGTATTAAGTCAGTTTGATTCCACATCAGTGGTGCTACTGTAGGTCCATGAGTCTGGATGTTATAATTGTTAAATGCCGTACATGTTAGAGCAAGGGGCATGCATAGTTGGCAGCCTAGGGATAAGGTATACCTAGTGTATGTACATACTTGGGGTGGGACCCCTTGGAATTGGGGGCCTGGGTTAACTTACCTTGAATAATTAGGCAGTCTCATTTGTTGATGACCAAGAAGACTGGGCAAACAAATGTTATGTCGTGAGTTTTCTTGTTTCCCCTGTATCCCTTCACATGGAATTTGCTGACTGTTTGATTCTCTGGTGTGTGGCTATACCTGTGCCCTTTTTTTTTTTTTTTGTAAACCTCTATACTTGTGCTTTGACAAGTATTGATCACATATTCAACTTCAGGACAAGAAGGGGATGTCAGTGGAAAGTCAAAGCAAAGCAGGAGTGAGAAGAGCTGCAAGGCCATGCTGAAGCTTGGCATGAAGCGCGTCGCTGGTGTCAGCCCTGTCACTGTGAAGAAAGGAAAGAATGTAATTCATCATTCACTCAGAGTCAGATCACACAAACCGACATATTATGTATCGTTTGGCTAACAAGCTATTTTTCCAGACGCTTTTTGTCATCTCCAAGCCATACGTGTTCAAGCGCCCAAATTCGGACACCTACGTCATATTTGGTGAGGCCAACATTGAGGGCCTCAGCTCTCAGCTGCAGATCCAGTCTGCAGAACAGTCCAAGGCTCCTGACTTGAGCCAAATGATCTCGAAGCCTGAGACATCTGGCCTGGGCCAGGAGGACAATGAGGAGGAGGTTGATGAAACTGGTGTTGAAGCCAAGGACGTTGAGCTGGTCATGACCCTGGCATTTGTTTCGAGGCCCAAGGCTGTCAAGGCTCTCAAGGCTTCCAATGGGGACATCGTTACTGCCATTATGGAGCTGTATTACTCTGTTCATTAACTATGTTGACTGAAAATGGTATCTCTGTTCTAAATGCTTGTTCAATGAAAATGCACTATGTTCTGAAAAAAACGATCAGAAGTGAAAGACAAAAATGCAACGCTGAATAATTTCTGACATGAAAGAGGCAGGGTTGCAGATTACTCTGCTTGAAATGCTACAGGCAAGGGTTGCCTACAGACTGTACGGTACCTTGAGATACATTTGTTTTGCCTTTGAAAAATGAACCCAACAGAGATTTCGCGCTGGGTAAAGAGCAAAGCAAGAAAAACGTCACTCTAGTTCGGACTGAAATGCAAGGAAACAGTAATATTCGATTCGAACAAACTAGAAAATACTCAAGAAAGCAGGACATTTAACGCACGCCAGCATAGAAACCAACTTAAGGTGTCTTTGCGCAACCAACCAGGATAGGGAAAGTATTTTATAAACTCACAGGGTAGCAGGTGATATCTTATTTACATTACAACTGAGAACTGTTATTATGATTAACTTAGCTACGAAGACAATAGTCAGGGATTGATATATATGATTGGCTACAGCATCACCATCCTAGTCTACCAATTTCCTTTTCCACGAAACAATAAAATATATATATGCTCACAGTAGGCCAGTAGTGAAGCACACCACTTCACCAAACGCCCAACATAATAAGCAATCACTCCATCCAAAGTTGCTTTGAGGCCGTGTGTGATAGTGGTGCGATCCACAGCCGAAACAAAACCAAGCTAGGTGCACCTGCAGCCGCAGTTCCTCTCATCAGTTGAGCTCCAAACAGGACAATATAAGTTATTGTTGCGTCTGCACTTGGGTACTTGTACAAATATACGGTACGTGAGATAAGCAATGATGGTCTCATCAGTTGAGCTCCAAACTCTGTTCAGTTTGTAACGAAGACGTGACAGTTGATGGATATGCTAGAGCAACGTATCGATCTCACGATCACTCACAAGATCACATTGTGGGTGCAGGTCAGCATAGGTAGGTAGGGTCACACCCCGAAAGTGCCCCGGTTATAGTAAAAAGCACGATACATTTGCAAAAAGAATGCCCAGAAGATATCCATGCAAATCACGTCTATTTCTCTCCTAAGCACCAATATCATGATGCATACATGCTCTATCATTTTCCTTTTCCACACTAAACAATAATAAAATCATATATATTATGCTCCTAGTACTACTAGTAGGACAGTGAACAACAACACCACTTCACCAAACGGCCAAAAGAATGACCAATCAATCCATCAAAGTTCCTTTGAGGCAGTGTGTGATTTGCGTGTGATCCACATCCGAAAAACAAAACCAAAGCTAGGTGCACCTGCAGTTCCTGACTGTACTGTGTCTGTGTACCTCAGAGCCCTCTCTCTCTGGCCGCCGCACCGCACGACGACGGGGACGGAGTTCTGAAAAAACTCGCCCGAAACGCGAGGAAAACGAACAAAATAGCGAAAAGGTAGGTTTGGTACCAAACGGCAAACGCACCCACCACGATCCCGTCAACCCAACCAACAACCAACCCACAGCAGAGCCAGAGCAGCAGCGCTCGCTTTTCCCTTGCGAGACCCAATCCATCATTTCCCATCGCCCCCGGCACGACCGCGACCAGCCACCGTCTCCAGCCCCCGCCGCGCCCCGGCCGCGGTTGCTTCAGATCTCCTCCTCCCCCAGCAGCAGCAGCAGCAGCAGCACCAGCCAGCCAGCTCCTCCGCACCAGGGTACTCCCCTCCCCACCCGCTCGCCCGCCATTGCGAGCGCGCGCGCGCGCATATAAATCCCACATCCCCATCGTGCGCTCTCCCCACCCGCCCTCGCCCCTACTGCGCAGCACGCACGTCCCCTCCGCGGTCGGTGAGACGGCCCTGGATCTGGGCTGATCGGTCGCCGGCCGCGTCGGCGGGGAGGGAGGCAGGATCGGGATCTCGGCTCGGCGCTGCCCGTCGGAATGGAGGTCTTCGGCCCCGTCACGCCCGGACAGGTGCGGCCCTCCTTCCTTCCGTTTTGCTTGCTTAGCGTCCCTCCCTCAGGGCTCGGAGTGGGATCCGACCGAGCCATGCTGCTTCATAGCTCGCTTCGCTTCGCTTTTTGCTCTGCTCTGCTCCGGGGAGCAGTCGCTTGCCTGCGCGAGCGCAATTTGGTTTGGATACCAATCCGGCAATCCTACCAAATTTGGCCTAATCTCCGAGTTCGTGCACGTGGATCAACTCCCCAACTCAAGCAGCCGCCAGTCGCTGTGCACGCTGGCGTCGGATTGAAGCCAAGTAGTTGTTGCAGTATTAATGCCAGGTAGCTCCAGGGATCCAGGGAGAATTCAGTGCCCGCTAAGCAATGCCCCTGCACATGACCCCGTCCGTACGTACCTAACCAGTTTGGTGGGTTGGTGGACTTCTGTCGTTCCTAGGGAGGAGCCTTCGTAGCAAGTAGCATTGGAGTCTATACCAGTTCTTCCTTGTGGCTTGCGAGAAACATACACAATTATTTCTCCATTGTTGTGGTTTTGGAATTGGTGCAGGGAACAAAAATGACATTCGGCATATGGTCCTTTTTATTTTTTTTTAATTGTTCATCACCATAAAAAGGATGTGCAGTTGACCTGTGATTCGAAACAACGTTGTTTGTTTCTTTACTGAAACTACTAATATGGAACAGATTTGGCCTTGTTTTAAATCCGTCACGACAGGGTATAGGTATACAACATTCTTCCCTGGACCAAAATCATCAAATTAAGTGCACATTTCTGGAGAGTTGGATCTGAGTGTACCTACGACCTCCATGAATTAAAAGTTATCCTAATTTTGTTTTCATAGTTTGGTGCTTTGATGAACTAACTGGTACCTAGGCTTGTTTGTCATGGACTCATGGTAGCATGGACTTATGGAACTGAATGTTTTACTTTCTTGCAGGTGTCATTTTTGCTAGGTCTATTCCCCGTCCTCATCGCATGGATCTACTCTGAAATCCTCGAATACAAGAAATCTTTGGCTCATGGGAAAGTGTAAGATTTCTCTTCACAAGCTTTAGTTTGAAATTAGCATTAGAGGACTTATGATTCGTATTGTAAATGATCTTAGCTAGTAAATGTTTATAGCCATACTGCTGTTCCAAATGCAATTGGGCTTTTTCCACGAAGAAATTGAAAAACAGTGTTTAATTGTCACCGTGCTCTTGCATTGTTTTGTCTTCTGCAGCCATGCAGACACTAATTTGGATAATGGAACTATCAAGGAGGATGACAAGTCAGTATTACTTGAAGGGGGACAGTTGAAATCACCATCTACAAAGTTCAGGAATTTGTCTACCAAAGCAAATTTGTTACGGTACGTTGGTACTGTTTAAAGACCACCACAAGCCACATTTGAATATAGCTCATACACTTATAATTTGTGAAATATTGATATCTATGTGGTTGTGAACTGTAGGTTTGTAACTATGGAC
This sequence comes from Hyparrhenia diplandra, assembly GCA_015847255.1. Classification (NCBI taxonomy): domain Eukaryota; kingdom Viridiplantae; phylum Streptophyta; class Magnoliopsida; order Poales; family Poaceae; genus Hyparrhenia; species Hyparrhenia diplandra. The sequence continues at coordinate 65,995 of JADLZK010002572.1, forward strand.
GAGTCTTTTCTGCTTGAAAACCGTGCTGTACTGAGAGCCATGTAAGATTTTTTACTAACAATAATGGCATGCACTCTCAGCCTTGTGGCAGTGTGATCATCTGCTGATACTCTTATGCCCTCTAACCATTTTCAGGGCTGAATTTGGTGTTGTTCTGGTTTACTTTTACATTTGTGACCGGACAAATATATTTTCAGAAAGCAAGAAGGTAATGATTTTACTCCTACTAGTTACTCTTGACACTCAGCACTGCATTAAGCGGCGCATGTAAACTGCAGCAGGTGTTGCTTATCTAAATTTTGACTATATAATGTTTCTGATAACTGAACTTTCCCTTTTTACTTCTTGTTTTATGACCTGTTTCTTATATGTTCTTTATGTCTTGTACTTGCATTTTAATCCTTGTTTTTTCTTTGACAGAGCTACAACCGTGATCTGTTCCTGTTTCTATACATTCTTCTCATCATAGCATCAGCGCTTACTTCACTTAAGAAGCATCATGAAAAATCAGCATTTTCAGGAAAGTCAATACTCTATCTTAATCGCCACCAGACTGAGGAATGGAAAGGGTGGATGCAGGTTAGTGATTTTACTTCAATTATTTATTTTTCTTGATGTTGTGATGCTTTGGTATCTATATCATTAGATATTTATAGAGATGGCGAGCATGATGACATGTAAAGCACTCACTAGGCATTGATATTTGTACCACATGCATGCCGTGTCTTCTGCTTTTTTGTTTAGTAAAATTTGCATCTTCTGCTATACAGATAGTGTATCCAATGTTATGGTGTTCCTTCTATCCTTAATCACAATATGGTGATCTACGCAGACTTTACTTAAAAAGTCTATTGCCTTATATCGACCGGTCACTTTTATTGTGACAACTACTGCAATAGTTTTTTTTTTCTTGCTTGTATATTTCAAGCTTTCAACAACTACATGCCACCAAAATGTACTTACTGCAGTAGTGCTTTTGCATTCCCTTTTGGCTTTTGTCTTACACAGGTATTGGTGTTAATCCATTCTGGTTGCAAGAGTGTACTAATTATTTGTTCTATATTTCCAGGTCTTATTTCTGATGTACCACTATTTTGCTGCTTCGAGATATACAATGCAATTCGTGTGTTCATTGCTTGCTATGTCTGGATGACTGGATTTGGGAATTTCTCGTATTACTATATCAAGAAAGATTTTAGCATTGCAAGATTTGCTCAGGTGCCTAAGCTACCTCATCAGCTTAGTTTCTGCTATGCGCTAATGAGTTTAGTTTCCTGTATTTCTTGTTACCACCTTTTAAACACTAAACCAATGACTATACTTTTCATGCAGATGATGTGGAGACTGAATTTCTTTGTGGCATTCTGTTGCATTGTCCTCGACAATGATCTCATGCTCTATTATATCTGCCCAATGCACACACTATTTACTCTTATGGTATATGGATCACTTGGTCTGTTTAACAAATACAATGAGATACCATCAGTCATGGCTATTAAGATTGCTTGCTGCTTCTTGTCTGTAATTTTGATATGGGAAATTCCTGGGGTATTTGAACTATTGTGGGCCCCCTTTACGTTTCTACTAGGTAAGTTATTGTTGTAGTTTTGTATGACATTGTCCCTTTCAGTCATGCTCAGGAGTTCAGGACCAACCTTAATTATTTTCTATTCAGGCTATAAAGATCCATCGCCATCCAAGGCACACTTGCCCCTGCTACATGAGTGGCATTTCCGATCTGGCCTTGATCGATACATATGGATTATTGGAATGATTTATGCTTACTTCCATCCTAATGTAAGTATCAGATATGGATCTATATTACCCTGATCACCCTCTCAGACTGTATCTGCAAAATGTTATTGATTACGTCTGTATATATATCTTCCTCTATCTCTCTATACCTTTAGATCGTTTCTTTTGTTCAGAACTTCAGATCATGTTAACCTGACGTGGAACCTTTTATCCTAAACAGGTTGAAAGATGGATGGAGAAGCTGGAAGAATCTGAGACTAAAGGTTAGGTTATCAGTCAAGGGAGCCATTATCACTCTTTTCGTTGACGGTATGTTCCACCATCTCTTACCTTTATTGTTGTGTCAACTAGGTTGGATTTATTTAAATAAGTACCTGACACCACTGTGTTGAAACTACTGCACTAACTAGGTGTTGTGTTTCTTCTTCTAGGCTGGCTTTCTGTGGTACGAATATATATACAAGCTAGACAAAGTTACATACAACAAGTACCATCCCTACACGTCATGGATCCCTATAACGTATGTATAAGAAATGTTAACATGTATTCATAATCGATGTGGCATGTGCCAGCAATATGCTTCATTGCAGTTGACAATGAACTTTGTTTCTTACAGTGTTTATATCTGCCTGCGTAATTGCACCCAGCAGTTGAGGAGTGCCTCTTTGGCTCTTTTCGCGTAAGCATCAAAACTTTTACTACCTACATTGTTCATGTGTTCTCTTGGCGTACTCGGTGGCTGAGTATTAATCTATATTTGTGACAGATGGCTTGGCAAGATTACACTAGAGACTTACATTTCTCAGATCCATATTTGGCTTAGGTATGACTCTTGTGTTACTGCTATGATTATTTTTTCCCTAATCATTGAATGTACTTCCAGTTCGCTAACCTTGTGGTAAATAATAGCATATATTCCTATATCATGTTGGATATCAGATAAACTTCAATCTTTTTTCTTCTCATATAGCAGTGGTTTATTTAGCTGAACTAAAAATGCTGCTCAAATACCTTTGCTTTGCCACACTGTGACCAAGCTTCTTTTGCAGGTCTAACATGCCAAATGGACAGCCAAAATGGCTTCTTTGTTTCATACCAGATTATCCTATGCTTAACTTCATGCTTACCACGGCGATCTATCTTCTTGTAAGTTGCCAACTTCAAACCCATCCCATTACTTATCGGGAAAGAAAACTATTTCATTCAACAGTCATAAAAGGATACTAATTTCATTATCAATAAATGCAGCTATCATACCGTGTGTTTGAGATCACAGGCGTCTTAAAGACAGCCTTTATCCCCAGTAGGGATAATAGCCGTCTATACCAAAATTTCATTGCTGGGATCGCCGTCTCAGTGTGCTTGTATCTCTGCTCACTTATTCTTCTGAAGATTCCTGTTGTATAGGTAAACATCTTAGACTTATAGTGTTTGCAGTTATCTCTGTAATTGATGTAACGAGGTATAGCTTATTGCATCTGCAGGGATGAACATACACCAAGCAATCTTGATAGAAGGTTTCTTGTAAAACGTTTGCTCGATAGGATGTTCCAGCTCTGGCCTCAATTCCCTTTTTGCTGGTGTGGAGATAGTTGGGGATGCCAGGAGAAGCGGCAAAGTTGGACATATGGGAATTGGGAAATTGAATTGCCAGATGCTGCAGATACAGAAGTCCAATTTTTGATCTTTTTGTTCGTTCAGTTCAAAACACTGCTGTATACAAGTAGGCAACCCGCGCATTCTTTTGGAAGTTGTAGCAACTACTACTCGCTAGCCTATGTTGATGCGACCTCGTGTAAGAGTTATCCTGTAGAACTGCACCGTGTTGTACCATAGGTATTTTGATGCTGTACAAAAACGACGGGCTTTTCCTCTTTCTTGAAAAGAAGAATATAAAGGCAGAGCCCTTGCTTCTCCCAATTGTAAGTGCCTTCGTAAGTAACGTCGTCCATTCAGTCTTACCATCCAGTCTGAACTGTTCATCCTGTATGTTCATGTGAATACCGGGCTCAGTCGAGGCGTGCGGTAGGCACGGTGTCCGCCGCCGCCGCCGGTGCCGTCGAGCGCAGGCCGGCGCCGCTCGGTTTCTCACGCGCCTGATGACGGACGAGCCATCAAGTTCAATCAAGGTTGCGTTAATGGTATGGCAAATGCCAGTGTGGGTTGGTGGTAGGTGCCATCACCTCAATCATGGAGCGAGACAATCTTGGATTCTTGGTGCAACCTACTACCCAACTTCAAATCCCGTCTTTCACGCAAGGACTAAATAGAGTCTAGTAGTGTGGACTGGAGCAGTGGACTTGAAGAAAGTCGGACGGAGTAGCTCAAGCACAGTTCATCGTCTTTCAGGAGAGAAAAAAAAAGAACACAGTTCATCGGCTTAGGCGAACAGCTCTGTCGTCGATTACTTTTAGGATTGTGTGATGGGCAGCTAATATAACCCCAACCAACGTGAGATAAACTCTCCTATCTTGCATCGCGTTTTCAGCGATATGATGAGATCTTTTTTGTTTGTTTGTTCTCCATTTTTGTCTGATCGATCTGTTGATGACACCATGTGGTGTAACGACAGAGGCCGTCTCTATCTCGAAATGAGAACAAAAACCGACGGCATTCTTGCGTGTTGCGATAAATACCAGGTTTCACACTTTTGGAGGAAACAAAACTTCAAAGATATATGTCAAACCCTTTGCTCGGTCTCAGTGTAACTACGTCATTCTCCATTGCTTTCCGCCCAATTAAAAAATTAATCTTTGCCCAAACTTTCGTACTCGTTCCGTCAAAAAATAAGTGCCCAAATATTGTTAAAAGTCAAAGTACGCATCTATCAGCTCCGTCCAAAATCCAATGTGCTGGACGTGAGATTTCGCTGTCTATTATCACAGTGAATAATCCAGATTTTAGTAAACAGCAGTAGCTGTTCTGCACCGGGAGCAGGAGCAGGTACCTGCTGACGCCGTCATTGATAGTAAAAAATCAAGCACCTAAAATAAATAAAGGAGAGGCGAGTAAAAAATAAGGAGTGAAAAATGATTGATTACTTTGTTGCTTAAACCAAACGCACTACTATGGAGCCATGAATGTTTCCTATGCTACTTTTTCTCTTGTTCATTGGATGAATGATTTGACTGGATTGCAAAAGGGCGGTGGCTTTCGTATGAGATGACGGTGTTGCTGCCTTGCTGGTGAAGGCTGTTGTCTGACGTCGAATGGCATGCATGTTGAGTGGAACTCAGCTGGAAGTATTGTCGATCTGCTATCAGACGTTTACGGAACAAACTGTAATTGGCCACTAAACTCACTAATATCATATTTTGGTGAAGGATAAGGATACGCATCAATTCCGTCCTTGAAATACTGGACCACAAGATCAAGACAATCAAGAATTGGCTGGAAATCTTCTGGAAGCAAACTGACAATCTAGATGTAGAAGGATTCATGCGATTAGCTTTTGTTCTTTTGTGGTAGAAGTAGATTCTAGTTTGTGACGTTTTTGCTCTGAATTTGAGCCTTCGTGGATTTGTTCAAAGCTTGTAAACTGGTAAACCCGGTCGTGGTGTTGGCGTGCGTTTGCCAATTAGGGCTGGACAAAAGAAAAACTCTTTTAACTGGCTTGACTTTTTAAAATTGTGCCAATTGAAGTTATCTAAAAACACAAACATAAAATGACTTTTTATTGAAAAGTGGTATATGTATATTTTTTTTATCAAAGTACTTTTCAAGAAAAATCTATTCATATGGTTTTTATATTTCAAACTGATCAACTTAAAAGTTATTCATGATTTATTTCTAACGTGTCTTGTAAAAGACGATTTAGGAATTACCAATAAGGTCGTTGAGTCAGTAATGCACCCCTACTGCTGGTATATTTGACAAAGGGGGTAACATCTATATAAAAGGTCATTGTTGTTAGCTGTAACTGCTGAACGTTAAATCTAAACTCAAGCAAGTATTATTTACAAATCCGCACAAAACTCATAGAATAGAAGAAAATAAAACACTCTATAGATTATAGACAGAACAACAGCAAAAGCTGAATCATCACTAGTAATTTCTCACGTTTCAAACTTTTCAGTGTATTCCAAGAGCCTGTAATCTCCTGACTAGATCAAGATTAGTCGCGTTCCTCCTCTGCCAGTCCTCCGTGCTCTCCTTCCTCTGCTCGAACTTGTCCAGCACTTCGTCGTTGCCATCCAGAATGCTCACTATCTTCCTCATGGTCGGCCGCGCCGCCGGATCTGACCGGGTGCACGCCATGCCGAGCCGAGCCAGTCGCACGAGCTCCCGACAGTCAAACTTGCCGTCCAGCCGCTGGTCCGCCAGCGCCTCCACCGGCCGGTTGAGCTGCTCAAAGAGCTGGACTTTCCTGACGAGAAGAACCTCCGGCAAGCTCCCGTCGACGGCCATGGTGCCGGTCACCACCTCCAGCACCAACACGCCGAAGCTGTAGACGTCGGCCATGGTGGTGGCCTCGCCGGTGTCCATTAACTCGGGAGACATGTAGCCGAAGATGCCCTTTACCGAGCTGGCGGTCACCACCACGTGGTGCCCGCCGTCGCCGTGGTGCTCGTTCCTCGACAGGAACTCGGCGAGCGCGAAGCTCCCGAGCCGCGGGTTCATGTCGGGGTCCAGGAACACCGCCGACGAGGTGATGTTGCGGTGGATGACCTGCTCGTCCCACTCCTCGTGGAGGTACAGGATGGCCGACGCGAGCGCCCTGACGATGCTGTACCGCTGCCGCCACGGGAGCACCGCTGCGCCGCCGTTGCGGCGCTGGAGCAGGTAGTGGCTCAGGAGGCTCCCCGGCGCGTAGTCGTAGACGACGAGCATCTCGCCGTGGTCCGTGCACCACCCGCGCAGCTGCACGAGGTTCCTGTGCCTGAGCTTGGCGAGGTTGCAGAGCTCCCTGGCGAAGCGGACGCGCAGCGCCGGGCACGTCTTCATGCCGAGGCGCTTGACGAGGACGTGGACGCGGCCGTGGCCGGTGTCCAGGAAGCCCTCGTACCCTGTCCCGAAGTCCAGCTCCGCGACCACCTGCGACTCGGAGAAGTCGTTGGTGATGGCGACGAGCTCCTTGTAGGGTATCTCACGCGGCATGTCCACGTGCGGGATCGCCGCCACGGGCGCTAGCCGCGACGACGAAAAACCGCCGGCCGGAGTCAGCGGACGCGGACCTCCCGTCCTCTGCGGTGTGGTAAATGGTGTCCGCGGCCGCGGTGGCGTAGACGGGATTGGACAGAGACGTCGTCGCCGTGCTCCTGTCGGTGGTGACGGTGGTGGCGCTGGAGTCGGAGGCCGACGAAGTGGTGAGGGAGATGTACTTGGGGAGCGCCACGAACGACGGCAGACGCGGGAGGTCGCCGCCGGAGCCGCCATCGGAGAGGTTCTCCACCACCCACCTCATGGTCGGACGCGCCCTGGGGTCGTGCAGCGAGCAGAGGAGGCCGAGGTGCATGACCTTCCCGACGTCGAACAGCGCGCCATCCGGCAGCTTGGCGTCCGCGGCGTCGAGCAGCTTCCCCTCGTCGGACAGCCGACGCACCCAGTCGAGCATGAAGATCTGTTCGTCAGGGTACGCCAGGTCGACGGCACGCCGCCCCGTGGCCACCTCGAGCAGCACGATGCCGAAGCTGAAGACGTCGGACTTGGCGGTGCCACCGGTGGCCCGGCGCTGGAAGCTCTCAGGCGGCAGGTACCCAATAGTCCCACCGATGCGGCTAGTGTCCATGAGCCGGAACTGGTAGTTAGCCGAGGGCAGAGGACGACGACAGCCTCAGGGACGTCGGCGACGGCGACACCTCCAACTGCGACTGCACGTCGTCGACGGACACGGCGTGCTCGAGCCAGCGCGCAAGGCCGAAGTCACCGAGCCGGGCGTTGTAGTCGGAGTCGAGCATGACGTTGCTGGTCTTAACATCACGGTGGATAATCTGCGTGTCCAGCTGCTCATGCAGGTAGAACAGCGCCGCAGCAAGCCCGGCAACGATGCGACGCCGGCGGTCCCAGCTAAGCGCCGCCGTGGCCTTTAGCAGCAGCAGCCTTGGTCGTCGACGGCGACGCGAAGAGGAGACGGTCAAGGCTGCGGTTAGGCATGTAATCGTAAACAAGCATGAGCTCCTCCCCAGCACGCACGCACCATCCCCGGAGTCGCACGAGGTTACGGTGCCGTAGCCTCGCCACAGCCGCGAGCTCAGCCAGGAACGACTTGTCGAACCGGCCGGTACTATCAGCGACACACTTGACGGCGACGGTGGTGCCGTCGCTGGGGAGCACGGCGCGGTACACCCTGCCGAACCCGCCGCTGCCGAGCACCTCGCCGTCGCTGAAGCCGCGCGTGCCGATGTAGAGCTCCGAGTAGCTGAATATCCTCGGCCCGCCGGCGCCACCGGCGCCGCCCGCCGATAGCTTCCTTCTGGCGACGTCGACGTCGTCGTCGACCACCCCCGCGATGTCCTCGAACGCCGACGAGTCGTGGCACTGGTCCGTGCCGCCGCGGTAGCAGCAGGAAGAAGGTCGGTAGTAGCGGTGGAGGCAGAGGCATGACAGCAGGCGACCGGCCGTGGCGCGCACGTACGAGCCCGCCGTCTCGAGGTCCAGAAACGTCATCCGGCTCCGGCTGCGCTGATGCGGGACGGAAGCCGGTGGTAAGGCCTCGTCGACGTCCATTGGCAGCACGAAGCAGAGCCGGCGCAACGACGACGACATGGTTGGGAGGGCAGGGCGGTGGGGATCAGCGAGTGCAACGCCCACTACTAGCTCATCTCATGGTAAGCGGCGGGTGGTGGTGGTGACTGGTGCGCTTAGTGCGCGTGGTGGAAGGAAATTAAAGCGGCGGGCATTCGAGAAGCGTTGGCGTTGGAATGAATGAAATGGAGACGGACGGACGGACGGCAAGTCAGAAGTGGGTTACGAGTGTGAAGGGACTGCTGGGCTCGGCAGGTGGGTGGGGAAGATGGCCAAAAGCAGGCTATGGTGTGTGGACGAGAACGACAGCACGGCTGCAGCTCAGCTGCACGGGGAAGAAGAAGAAGAAGAAGAGAAGCACACGCACACCACAAAAGCAGCTTAGCTTTGGGTATCATCTATGGGGGCTATCCATAGAGGAGAGGAGAGAGGAGGGGGTCGGCGTCACGGGTGATTTTTGGCGGTAAGTAGCGTCTCTAGCATCGTGGGGGTGGGTGCGTTGGTAGGTCGCGGTTGACTTGGCCTCATCTCATTCTAGATCGCAGGTAAGGTTGGAGGTGGAGCCGGATTTCCCGCCAAAAGCAACAAGGGGCGTCACCGTCTGACTCTTCAATTCATTGCCTTGCCTTCTGTCAATGGAATGGAAGGAATGCATACGAGATTCTTTCGACCGCCTCCTTGATTTTTTTTTTTTTTTTGACAACAATTCTTGAATACCTCCTTGATTCTTGCACCCAAAAATATCCTATCCTATATACAAGTTCATTTCAGACACTTCTGTATAATTAGTTTTTCTTATCCTCAACGAAAGCTAAAATGATTTCACACACAAACAAACTGAGTCGGTAAAATGAACATGACAAATTAGGAACATGAGAATTAGGCTTTTTTGGTTCCTAATACTACTATATACCAGCCGCTTCAAGTGACACCTCTTTGTCAACTGCTTCAGACCTTCAGTCTTGGATTGAATGAAGAAAACCTACCACCTTTCCTGTGGTGCCTGATTGAACATTTCAACCAGAGCACAACAACATCGGTGTACGTGTACTGGATTTCCTTCTGTGGCGAATCTAAATCTTTTTTTTTTTTTTTTTTTTGACGAAATGCGAATCTAAATCTTTGCAGATAGGTTGTTTGTTTTGCTTTTGTTTTGTCTTTGATGCCCCCTCGGCATCTAGGCCTATGTCTGTATTTGGATTTGATTTTCCTTCTCTTAATGAAACAGGGTGAATGACCCGATCGCGAAAAAAAAATTGTTGCAGGTGGTGTGAATCGTTATCGTTTTTCATTGAATCATTGAGTTCCTTTTTGCAATTGAAGATAGTTAGTTGTACTTCAATTTGCGAACAAGCTCTCCATAAGCATATATGCTGACTGTCCAATGGTACAGGGGTGCAACTGCGCTCATACATGGGAGACAAAGCACAACATACAGTTAGGCAGCAGGCTGTAGCCATCCATGGTAGCCTTGCCTTGAGTGCAGGTTATCACAGCGTATTGAAGATAGTGTGTTGATGGCTCGTGTTGATAGAAGCCTGTTGTACCATATACAGTACGTAGAGTCAGCCATCTATCTCGATTCTCGAAAGTGATTTGCTGCCTGCGGTTGCTGTTACAGCAACCCCCACTTGTTCACGTACGTACTGTTGTTGAACAAAATCAGCAGCATCTGCTGCAACAACTTTTCCTGTCTGTAAAAGGAAATACTACAAAAGCAGCCTCCTTCTCTTAATTCAAACTTCACTCAATCCCAAGTTAATGCAGTGGGTGTGGTGTCCATGTCGTTCCTCCAACCTGGACTGGACTGGCAGAAGCCGCTCGTTTCGCTTCGCGGGCCGCAGCTTCGGCCTCGTAGACCTTTACAGCCCAACTCAAGATTGGCCCCGAGGGCCCAATAAGCCCGCGAGTCCGAGTCCCGCGGCCTTTCTGTTTCCTTCCCGACGAGTCGCGGTCTTCATCATCCTGGTGACCTGGTCCCGGGTGCCATAGTCCAAGCCCCCTAGCCGCCTGAGGGCTTGAGGCCGAGAGGTTGAAGAAGAAGGGCAGAAAAACAATTTTATTTCTCAGGGTTCCACACTTATGTGTTTCCTGACCGCAGCTGCAGCATTCTGTTGTTGGAGAAGAGAATTTTTTTGGTCCGGTGACCTCGCCTCCGCCATCATTGTTGGAGATAGCCCGCCACCGCGCCGCCAGTCGCCGGACGATTCTGATGAACACGTCTCCTTCCAGATCCAGGTATGCTTCGCCCGACCGCACCTGCACCCTCTCCCCATCCAATCCAATAACCCTAGAATCGACGCGAGGCCCCTTTAACCCTAGCAGTAGTCTGTTTCCATCCGGTTCGTCGTTCGTTAGGTTTGTTTGCTGCGTGGTGTGGCGGGAATCGGCAACAGTAGGTTCATTCATCCGCCGGAGCCCCTTGCCTCAGGGCAAATTCGCCGCTGGTGGTGGTCCAAAACAGCCGCCTATGAGGGATTTTATCCTATAAGATAAAGAGTACTCATGGGAAAGAAATTACTGGCCACAGAAACAAACACCCCGGCGCGATTTTGTGCTGCGTAGATTTGCTGTGTGCCAGTTGATTAGTTAGCAGAGTATTAGTTGACTCCTTAGTAATAAGAGTATTCATATTGAAAGATTTCCATTTAGAAAATTAAGGACATGATATCGCCATTCATTCTATACTCTATTACCATACTGCAAATACCTGTTTTTGGTCCACTGGTCCTCAACTGTAGTATCAGGGATTCAGGGTACAGAGCTTTTTGACCTTTTTTTTTGGATTCCTCGTCAACCAATTTCTGTTGGGTTCACCATTTGAACACCGTCAACATGACTTTAGAGGAACAAACTGGTGAATTGATGTAAATCAAGCATATATCATCTAAGGAAACTTAGCTAGAGTAGCTGAAACAGACCACCTAAGTATTCTGAGAAAAAATCCCCAGTCATTGCTAAAAAATTGCCTTTACTTATATGTTGACAACAATTACTTTATTGGGGCATAAATTTCACTTTGCTTTTGCTTAAAGTTAGTGCTTCTTTAGTATCTGTTCTTTCTATTCTACTATTTCTTTTCTGCACAGTTATCTTTACATTTGGGTTATTATTTGAAATTGGGATTGAGAGATGGGGGGTTGCTCTCCTTTTTGTTTTCTCCTTTTGGGACTCTGGATTATCTGAAGGGCAATGATGGGAGGCTGGGGGGGTTCGGATGGGTACGAGGGATCAAAGAGGACGCGAATGATGATGGAATCGAATCCCTACTTCGCAGTGAACGCAGCGAGTCCATTGGATGTTTCAAAGAGGGCCAGGATGATGGAAGCTGGTTCTCCCTATTTTGGGGCTATGGGAAGCAACGCTGGTGGTGTGAGCGGAAGCTTCTACCAGCCCTTTAACAGCAACTTAGCTGGTGCGGGGCTAGCACTGGTATCCAAAGCTTTCCAGGTGTCCGGCTGCGAGGTCTCCCTTTTGATTGCAACGACATTGACATCTTCAAGTTCTTTGTGGGCTAGACATAGTGGACTGCCTGCTGGTTAACAAGAATGGGCGCTTTTCCGGCGAGGCTTTTGTGGTCTTCCCAACAGCCATGCAAGCAGAATTTGCGCTGCATCGTAACAGGCAGAACATGGGTCGGAGGTATGTTGAGGTGTTCAAATGCAAGAAGCAGGAATATTACTGTGCAATAGCCAATGAGGTGAACCAGGGTGGTCACTTTGAGCCGGAGCACCGGCGCTCCCCACCTCCGAGGCCTAAGAAGCCGGCTGAAGATAAGGGCAGCATGGAGTATACAGAGGTTCTAAAGCTCCGTGGGCTTCCCTACTCTGCCACCACTGAGGACATCATCAAGTTCTTCATGGAGTACGAGCTGACAGAGGAGAATGTGCATATTGCGTACCGCTCGGATGGGAAACCTACGGGTGAAGCCTTTGTTGAGTTTCCAACAGCTGAAGTTGCAAAGACAGCCATGTGCAAGGATAAGATGACCATTGGCACTAGGTATGTCGAGCTATTCCCGTCGACCTCAGAGGAGGCAAGCAAGGCGCAAGCCCGAGGCAGGCATTGAAGACATGAATATATTTCAATGATCTCTGTATCCATGCGGCTGCGTTCGAGTTATAGCTTTCACATTTGGCACCCTTGCCTGTATCGCTGTTAGGTGGTGTTAGCCTTGAGTTGTCATGTTTTGCTACTGATCGTGCAGTGATTTGTTAAACCGAATTGTAACAGTTGTCCTCGGTTGGATGCACTTGTATGGAATATTTTTTTTTTTTTTTGAAGAAACACTTGTATGGAATATAATCATTGATGGATGTTGCTTCGTTCCAAATTGGTCCAATTTGAATTCTTAGTTTATTTGCTAAAATCCATGGATGTCCAAATTAAATTAGCCTTCCACCTCTACAAATTGGGGCAAATGTTCTTCAGAGTACTGTTTCTTTTGTTCGTGCTGGGGATGCTAGATTGGTGGGCGTACCAAGCGGTAGTTATTATGTTGCCGCTGACGAAATGAGATCGGTTTATACCGAAGACAAATAGGGTCATCTGATAGTCTCTTCTGTGCAAAACTTATATATACTCCTATGCGTTAAAAAAACTCCTTCTATATGTTGTTTTAAAAAAACTCCTTCCGTTCTAAGATATAAGTTGTTTTGATTTTGTTTAGTCTAGATTCGTAACATATTATTGAAAAATGTATATAAGGTGTAATGTAGAAAAATCAAAATGATTTTTATAATACATGTGCATATTATATAGTATCAAGGTGTAATGTAGAAAAATTACAAAAATGATTTATAATAGGTGCATATTATATAACTAGTTACTTGTGTGATATGGACTACTATTTCACTCAGGCAATTTGTTTGTCCATGTCACACAAATTTTGACCAAAAAGAAAAAAATCAAAATATAATTTATAATTAAAAAATTGAAAAGTGACAAAAACATCAATAACTACTATTTTGCCTCTTTGCATGTACTCGTCTCGTACACTAACAGAAGATCATCATTCTTGAAGCAGAAACCAACGACGAATATCACATTCTTGTGGCTAAGAGAACTGGCAATCTCAATCTCTGAATCAAACTCCTTCAGTACTTCATCAGAATACTTCAGGATTTTCAATGCTAGCTCCTGCCATTTGCCAAACAGGTGTTAGATACACACTCTGCACAAGGGAGGGAGAGGTAACAGAGAGGTTAACACTATATTACAACAACAACAACAACAATGACGCTTTTAGTCCCAAGCTGGTTGGGGTAGAATAGAGAAGATAAACCCCATATGAAGCATTATAAAAAAGCGTAAAAAGACACAAGACAAAAGATAGGGTAGATAGAAAAGGAAACAAAGTCATGGTTCAGGCACGTTGATAGCTAGCCCTCCATGCTTCTCTGTCCAAAGCTAAATCCTTGGAGATATTCCACTCCTTAAGGTCTCTCTTAACCGCCGTCCCCCAAGTCGGTCTAGGTTAGGCCTCTACCTCTCTTTACATTATCTACCCGCTCTAGAACTCCACTCACGCTTTTGGGGCCTCGGGAGGCCTCCGTTGAACATGTCCAAACCATCTCAACCGATGTTGAATCAATTTCTCCTCGATAGGAGCCACCCTGACCCTATCCCGAATATCTTCATTCGAACTCTATCCCTTCTAGTATGCATAAAACCAACGCAACATCGCATCTCGGTCACGCTTTAGCTGCTTGGACATGTCGCCTTTTGTAGGCCCGGCATTCAAGACCATATATAGCATCGGAGGCTTAATCGTTGTCCTATAAAAATTTCCTTTTAGCTTCTATGGCACCCTCTTGTCACATAGGATGCGGAAGCTTGACGCCATTTTAGCCAACCTCGCTTTGCGATTCTATGTCTAACATCTTCATCAATGTCGCCATCTTTAATGCGAGCATAGATCCTAAATGCGAAAAAGTATCCTTCTTGGCCACCACTTGTCCATCGGTGGCGTCCCCATCCCCTCGTGCCTAGATGGGGCTAAAAGTCGCACATCATATACCGGTCTTGGTCCTACTCGGTCCCCGAACCCTTTCGATTCTAAGCGTGTGCCTCCACGGCTCCAACTTTCTATTTACCCCTGCTCTACTCTCGTCCACTAGCACCACATCATCGGAAAAGAGCATACACCAAGGGATATCACCTTGTATATCCCTTGTGACCTCATCCATCACGAGTAAATAAATAAAGGGCTCGAAGCTGACCCTTGATGTAGTCCTATGTTAATTGGAAAGTCAGGTATCGCCATCACATGTTCGAACACATGTCGTCGCATCCTTGTACATATCCTTGATGAGGGTAATGTACTTAGTTGGGACTTTGTGTTTTCTAAGGCCCACCACATGTTTCGCGGTTTCTCGACTTTGTCATACGCCTCTCGAGGTCAATAAAGACCATGTGCAAGTCCTTCTTCTGCTCCCTAAACCTCCATGGTCGACCTCCCGGCATGAACCCAAATTGGTTTTGGGTCACACTTGTGTCGACCTTCAGAGGGCGATGCTTTCGATAACCCTCTCCCAAAGCTTCATCGTATGGCTCATCGGCTTAATCCCATTAGTTAGTGCAACTTTGAACATCTCCCTTATTCTTGAAGATTGGTACTAATATACTTCGCCTCCATTCTTCGGGCATCTTGTTCGACGAAAAATGAGGTTAAAAAGCTTAGTCGAGCCATACTACGCTCTCGCCCCGGACATCTCCACACCTCAATGGGGATGCCATCGGGTGGGCCATCGCTTTACCTCTCTTCATCCTCTTCAAAGTCTCCCCGATCTACGCCTCCTGAATCCTCCTCACAAAGCGTCTACAAGTATCATCAAATGAGTCGTCCAACTCAAAGGTATGACTATCATTCTCCCCATTGAACGCTTTTTATCGAAGTACTCTCGCCATCTGTCCTTGATCTCCTCGTCCCCGGCCAGCTAGTCGATCTGTCCCATCCTTGATGCATTTGATTTGGTTTATGTCCCTTGTCTTCCTCTCACGTATCCTAGCGATCTATAAATGTCCTTCTCCTTCGCCGTGTCTAGCCGTTGGTAAAGGTCATCAAAAGCGATCCTTTGCTATACTCACGGCTTCGCTTTGCAGCCCTCTTCGCTATCCTATAACCCTCGATGTTGGCTGCACTCTTGTCGAGATGGGCGCTTGAAGCACTCCTTCTTCTCTTAATAGCCCTTTGTACCTCGTCGTTTTCCACCACCGGTGTCCTTCGCTTCCTTCTTGCCTACCCTACTCACACCCAACACTTACGAGGCCACCTTCCGGTACACATGTTGCCATCTTGACCACATATAAATGCGCATCTTCTCCTTCTTCCCAAGGCCCTCGCCTAGCATCCTCTCCTTAAACGATTGTGCGCTTCCCTCTAAGCTTCCACCATACCGTCCTCGAGGTTAACACTATATTATGCCTACAAAAAGTTTGAGGTGACAGATACATGAAGAAATAGGTGTTATAAGGGAGAAATACGGATATGCATACCTAGCGAAATCGAGGTGATCTTTGCAAGCTCCTTTGTAGTTCCTCTTTGAGCAAAGGTCGGTTCCTCGGAGTTTCCCTCTCAATTCTTCAATCACTACACAAAGAATTTCTGAATTGCTCCCGGAGGGAACAACCACACGTTCATGGAGGATGTATTTGGCGTTCGTGGAGTTTGTTCTTGTGGTTCTCAGAATCTGAATGGTGGTGATCTGTTGAATACACGCCTGAGGAGCGCATAAGCCTTTGCACTACGCATGAGAAAAATAAATGCTTCGATTAAAGAATAAAAACAAGCAATTCCTAGTACTTACAGGCAGCTCTCAAATCCCTACTTTGAAAGTTCTTGATTCATACGATCGAAACAATTTTTTCAAACCCGGAAAAGCTGGTTCATTCTAAAGCTAGTTATACTACAGCATCAACCTTCATTATCTATCCAAAAGTGTTGCATGCACAAATAGGCAAACATTGCTAACACATTCGGGAAGACATCAAATAAGATACCAAAAAATCAAAACCAAAATAACTTGAAATTAGACTGAGAAAAGACTAATAGTAGATCCTGAGCATAAGCAAAACCAATCGACAATGAAGTTCGGCAGGTGGAATATTTGAGTAACTCCAACTAGAATGAACCCTATATAACAAAACTCGATCTTCTAAATAGAATTCATAAAGAAGTACAAACATAACCAACAATCCAAAAACCATGTAGCCCCTCCCCAAAAGACAACTCCTACCAATGTTAGAATGACCAATATGCCAACAAAAAAAATGCTACGACCAATTGCAAAAACAGAAAAAAAAAACTAACCCATTGCCTAGTAGGGGTATGATTTTTTTAGAAAAGAAAATTGACCAAAAAACAATTTACCTGCTAGGGAGCATTATCTTTTTTTTTCTAAAGACAAAAACACCAAAAAACCATTGCATATTAGGGGCATGCTATTTTCTTCAAAAAAAAAAGAACCCAAAAACAATTGCCTAGTAGGGGCATGCTATTAAATTTAAAAAGACAAAAACCCAAATACATGTTGCCTAGTAGGGTGGCATGCAATTTTTTTGAAAAGAGAAATACCACAAAACCCATTGCCTATTAGGGGGCATGCTATTTTCTTCAAAAAAAAAACCCATTGCCTAGTAGGGGCATGCTTTAAAAATTTTAAAGAAATAAACCCAAATACCAATTGCCTAGTGGGGGGCATGCAATTTTTTCCCCAAAAGAGAAATACCTCCCAAACCCATTGCCTATTAGGGGCATGCTTTTAATTTTAAATAAACAAAAAGCAAACATGAAATAAAGTGCTATCGGAAATCAAGTGTTTGAAAAAAAAAGAAACATGAAGCTAAAATGGCATAATGGAATGGGGCTAAAGGAGTGTTTAGTTAAAATCAAACATTAGATGACAATATGGACCATAACAACCAGATTATGAGATACTATCATAATTAGCATTCTAGAAGGAGCTAAAAGGTGCTACAATGGGTTGATTCTTGACAATTCCGCCTAGGCACAAGTTGGCAAGAAGGAAGGCGATACAAGAACAAGATCGATTAGAATGGACACATACATACCCTAGAGAATGCGCTTCTTGTGGTAGGCATTCACCACCTTGTCAACTTCGTCCCTTGAGGGGCATATGATGAAGCAGCACCCTGCATCATGTTCAGAACATGTCAAATTTAGGTGAAATCGAGAAACGGATGAGCAAAATGACGAGCAGTCGGGGCTTAAGTGGAACAATTCGAAATAGAGTAGAAGTGGAAACTACATCATGTCAATGTGCTACCCACATAACAAACTTTTAAAAATACAAAAACAACCAAAACTCATTGCCTATTAGGCCCAAAACCAAAAGTCCCAAAACCCAAATCACCCAAAATACCCAAACATAAAATGCCCAAATCCACAAAGCCAAACCTCAAAGCCCCAAAACCCAAACCTCAAACCCCCCCCCCACCCAAATTCCCAAAACCACCTTACCAAAATTCTAAACCAAAAAAAAAAAAAATTAAAACCAAACTTCCCAAATTCAAAAAAAAAAAAACACCAAACCCACCTTCCCAAATACCCAAACCCCCCCCTCCCAAATTCCCAAACCCCCATTCCCAAATTAAAAACAACCCAACCCAAACCTCCACACCCAAATTCCCAAATTCCAAAGCCAGTAACCGAACTCACAAACCCCTCTTCCCAAATTCACAAACCACCATTCCCAAATTTAAAACAACCCAACCCAAATTCCCAAAACCACCTTACCAAAATTCTAAACCAAAAATAAAACAAAATTTAAACCAAACTTCCCAAATTCAAAAAAAAAACCAAACCCACCTTCCCAAATACCCAAAAGCCCCCCCTTCCCAAATTCCCAAACCCCCATTCCCAAATTAAAAACAACCCAACCCAAATTCCCAAACCTCCACACCCAAATTCCCAAATTCCAAAGCCACGTAACCCCGAACTCACAAACCCCCCTTCCCAAATTCACAAACCCCCATTCCCAAATTAAAAAACAACCCAACCCAAATTCCCAAACCCCCCTAACCAAATTACCAAATTCCAAAAACCGTAACCAAATTCACAAACCCCCATTCCCAAATTAAAAAAACAACCCAACCCAAATTCCCCAAAACCCCTAACCAAATTACCAAATTCCAAAACCCGTAACCAAATTCACAAACCCCCCCTTTCCAAATTCCCAAACCTTACCCAAATACCCAAACCACCCTTCCCAAAAAAAACAAACCCCCTACGACCATAATTCATCAAGACGGATCTTGATATAGGACACATGCTTCAAGTATAACATACAAACGAGCCACGACCAACAACCGTCACCTTATGCTCGAAATTTGTATTTCTTAAAAACTTGACACAAAGCAGATGCCTCCCGAGGGGCCATAATTGATACCTAAAATTTCAGTTACATAGGCTAAAACCGGAAGATCTTTTGAGACAAACTTGCCTAGATTAAAATTTTGAGAAAATCAAAACATATAACACACAAAAGATGGAATATCGACTCAGGGGAGACATGCACTCTAATAAAATATTTAAAAAAGGCAACGCATAATCACAACACAATACACTTGGAGACCTAGTATAGGATGGTTCAAAAAAACAATTGGCACTCATTGAAATGAAAAAGCGAGACCTTGTCATGAATGAAAAATATACCTTAAATAGTTCAGTTTTAGTTACTCAAGAAAAGGCAACATCAACAAAAATTCAAATATATACGTATCAATTTTAAAATAGCTATATATAGACATTACATTTATATGGGAATAAGGCGATAAACAATGAGATTAACCTTCACCAAAAACTGATCAATAAATAATGAACATAGGATTAAAGATAAAAGAAAAATGATAAAAGAAAACCATATGACATAATCAATCAAAGACAGGAAAAGTATATAACAAAGATGAGAGGAAATATAATAGATCCATAAGGGAGGGAGGGGTAACAGAGAGGATACAAAAAAAGACCTCGAAATGGGAAGAGGAAGAGTAGGGGAGGGTGTGTGTGTGTAGAATATATAAATGAAAAAATCAGATCCAGTGTGGAATGGGCCAAAAATAACCAACAACTTCCTGTCTATTATAGACTATTATTTATGGGGAAAAATACAATAGAAACACACATACTGTTGTCAATATATTCATTGTATAAAAGCTTCATCATATGACTACTTGCCATAACAAAATTCAACTAGTGGCTCATCAAAGCCATCAAGCCCGGAGGAATCGAGGAGACAATAGCAACTGATCACCATCAAAAGTATCGGGGCAAACACTGGCGGTAAGATCAAAATTGCAGACCTTCCTTTTCTTACCCATCTACAAAATTGAAGAAATTTAAAAAGTTCACTAGAACATTCAAAGTGCACATACCATGAGAACAGTAAACAAAATCATCAATAAGAGAAAGGCAAAATTGGAAAATACACACATGATTCACCTAGATCCGCCAAAAAAAGAGCACAACAAAATTTTCAAAAGCTCTCTGACAAACCAGAATGTAATAAAACACAACAATTGACATCCCCCCATTTTATCATATTTGGATAATTGCACCCGTGTACCATCTTTGAAATTTACAAAGTATATTATCTAGATAATTCGCATGCGTACCATAATATTCAGATTTTAACAACTCTAAAAACCCAAATTAGCATAAAACACAGACAATTGGGTATCTATCTAAGATCATCCTGCTAACACCTACCCCAACCTCCCCAATACGACATACCTCATTCTGAATAAAAAAACAGGTGCATGATTAAAAAAATATAGACAAAGTCATAGGAGGAGGGAAAAGGCGCGAGAATAAATCACCCCTGGATCACTAGAGCCTATTTCAAGCAAAAATATTAACACATGAACCCCCTCTGCCGCATAAAGCAAATCCACAAATGCCGACAAAAAAAAAAATCAAACTCGAGAATCAACTTCCCCTCATGATTAGTCACAAACACATGAATCGACGAACATAAACAGCAAATTGCATAATGCAGCCAGATGCCAACATCTCTACAAACAAAATAGCGGCTGAGCTCGCATTTCTTAATCTCATATCTCGCCCGAACCCGAGGACTACATGTACACCAACCAAATCAACAAATCCAAAACAAATCGGACATACAAATCAATGACAAATACCCTACTTTCGAACCATAGAGCATACAAGGAATCCATTTCCAAACACGATGGGTGCAAGAGCATCCAGGCTAACAACAGATATCGGCATCACACCACGGACCACATCCGGTTCTTGTTGCTAAATCCATTTTCCTAGGCGAAATTACCCACAACACAACCCACATTTCATCATGCAAAAGGGGGAGATTAAAGCGGAGACGCTTGAGCAGCCACATACATACCTTATAGAAGCTCCGCAGCTAACAGTGAGCGGTCGGGCGAGTCCCGTGGTCACCGATGGATCGATCTTCCAAAAACCGAATCAAGGCGGACAGCCGAACGGTCGACCCCGCCGCCCTCCGCTCCCTCAATCCCGGACACCGCGTCGAGCCACACAAACTACAGCACACGAGCAAAATCACTAACAACGCCCACAAAAATCAAACGCGATTGCAAAAATTAGAACACAGCGATGGCCATGGAAGAGCAGCAACAATCAAACGGTAGATCAGAATAAAACTCACCAAAATAGGCGAATCATTCCGCATGAAGAGCTCACCGTCCGCCATTGCCGGCGAGCGCGGAAAGCCAAAAATAGGATAGAGAGAGAGAGAGAGAGCGGCGCAAATGGGCCAGAGAGAGGATTCGTGGGCGGGGGCGTTTCCCAAAAAACGCCATCAAGTGGGACCATAATGTCGACAAAGCAAACCCAAACAAAGGGACCGGGCAGATCGAATGAGAGGACAGGTCGGACGGCTAAAAATTCGATGTGACCGGAAGCGGCGTGTCACACGGCGTGGACGTTTTACTTTTACGCAAACTATTGGCCTCCCTCCCATCTAGGTTTTCGAACTATCAAAAGCGATTATGCAGGTATTACCGAACTATTTGCAATGCACACAAAAGGTATAAAACTTTTGCCGTCGGCGGCATTTTTCAAAAAGAACCTATCTATTTTCTTCTTTCTTGCAACTAGCTCCTTCTTTCATCTTTGTCGATCCAACTAGCCTCTCGGCGGTCAGGGTACACCTCGATGTGGCGAGCAGCGTCGGTGCGGCGGAGCCCTTTCGGGCCTCGACCTCGGCGTCCGGTGGTGCACGCCCGCGGCCGATCCACGGCGTGCCCCTTGGGGTGCGTTCGGCGAGGCACGCGGCGACGCATCCCGTGCGGCGCCGCGACGTCCATCACATGAGCGGTGATGCGGTGGTGGCTGCGCTGGCCTTCTCCGGCCACCGTGCCCGCGAGAAGTAAATGATGCACGGCGTCGGGGTAGGTTGTACAGATAGTGGTTGTCGAAGCATGTGGTACGCCGGGCGTTTATGCGCCGCAACTCCGCCCACGAGCGAGGCCGTCGAACCCGCACACCGGCGGCCGCGGACGGCGGCGACCGCGGTTGGGGGCGAGCAGGCCGCCGCCGTTGATCACGAACGGCGCTCTCGCCGTTTCCATCTCGGGCCGCCTGGCCCGATGTCGGCATCTGACGCGTCGGCGATGACGCCAAGGAGAAGAGCGTCTCCTTGTTCGCTGGCGGTCGAACACGCCATTCGGGTGTGCGGGCTACCAGCATGGATCGAGCAAGTGATTGCTGATTGAGCGGGGGTGGCGGTGTCGTCAGGCACGCGCCGAAGAAGCTTATAGGAAGATGGAAAATTGAAGGCGCAAAAAACTATTTGCTGCTCGATTGCACCGGTTAATTCGCACGGCCTCTCGTTTTTGATTAAAAAAAGTGCCATGGCAAGTGGTGACAGGTAGCCGACGATCGTGCGTGCATCTCGCCCTCTCATTTGCGGCGCCTCGCCGCCCATCCCGCCCTGCGCCGGACCCGCCGTGCCTAGTACGAGCGGCTGGGAAGGGAGCTCCCTCACCATGCCCTCGCCCGAGGCCGCTTCGGCGTCCCCGGCGCCTCGCCCGAGGCGCCACGCCGACGCCGCCACGACACGTCGATGCGGCGCGCTCGCTGAGCGAGCGCCGCACTCCCCGTCGCGCGCCCTCGCCGGTGAGGCACCGCGCCAGGCTGCCACGCGCGGTCGACTGGCGCCCGGAGCGGCCCCGTGTGGCGCCGTGGGCCGCTGCCGTGGTGATTCACCCTGATGAGTGTCCAGCGGTTGGTCAAGCGGCCGCTTCCTAAGTGCATGCACCTCGGTGGAGAAACGCGGCGCGGCAACTGTAGAACGTGCACACACCAAAGAGCGCGGCCGGACTGCATGATGACGAGGCTGCGGGAGGAGGGCCCGGAGGATGTTCCAGGTAGAAGAAGGGCTAGTTAGCAGAAAGAGAAAATAGATAGAGTTCCTTTTTAAAAAATGCTGCGTGGCGTGGCAAGTTTGGGACCTTTGGTGTGCATTGCAAATAGTTCAGGTACAAAAGATAGTCGTTTTGATAGTTCGGAAGACTCGGATGGGAGGTTCCAATAGTTTGAGTACCAGGTGTATTTTACT
Organism: Hyparrhenia diplandra; assembly: GCA_015847255.1. Classification (NCBI taxonomy): domain Eukaryota; kingdom Viridiplantae; phylum Streptophyta; class Magnoliopsida; order Poales; family Poaceae; genus Hyparrhenia; species Hyparrhenia diplandra. The sequence continues at coordinate 89,013 of JADLZK010002572.1, forward strand.
CTTTTTAAAAAAAAAAAAAAATCTGATCTGAATGCCAGTGTGGGCCTAGATAACCAGAACGAAAGCAACATCCCGGCCTGCTCCGGGCCCGGCCCAATGTTTACCGCATCCTTCCTTCCATATATTTGCCGAACAGCCACCGTTCTGGTTTACGGTTCGGCCCCGGCCCCTCTTTCTACTCCCGCTCCGTGGTTCTCCCTCGGTTCTCCCCTCCCAGCGTGCGCTCCCTCTCGTGGCGGCGACTGGGCGAACGCCGACGTGCACCGCCTGCCCAGGTCTGTCGGACCCTTCGCTGGCGAATATCATCCGTCAGGTATGCGATATGCCCACCACTTTTCTTCTCTTCCTGCCTGCCGTTCGATACAGAGCACCCAAACCCTAACTTCAGCTATCTGTGAATTCGGATCTGACCTAATTAAACAAGAATAATTGGCTGTGCATTTGTAAACCCATGTCCCTTACTGTGTACGACCCTGCCACGCTAAATTCGCCAGCGGCGGTGTTCTGTGTAGCCGCTATAACTTATGCTAGAGGTCAGATGCTTGGTTGGATTTTAGGCTATTGATGAATTCGTGAACCCTCGTATATTAACTAATGTGAGATTATTGGGCACCGAAATAGTCCAGCACGATAGATTTGTAGTGTGCCAACTGCCAAGTTGATTATTTGGTGGAATTTGATTTGTTTCGTCGATAGTAGAGCTGGCTATTTCTAAATAAGTTTACCCCTGTTATAGTTCTGTGCTCTAGGTTGTGAGTCTCGAAATAGTTTTGTTATAATTCTGTGCACTAGGTTGTGATGCTTGTAATATTTTTGACCGTGTGCCTGAAATCTAGCCATCATGTCAAAAATTGTGATCAAGCAGAAGCTAGTTTCATGATATCAACTAAAATTCAGCTTTCTTGCACAGCTTAAATTTCATCTGTGGATAAGGTTCCACCTCTAAATTAAGCTCTAAATTTGTTCATGTCTGCTTGTGTACTGGATGTAAAACAATCGAGACAACTACAGTTAGAATCATTATTTGGATGCGTTGAAACATGCCATTTAAATGTTCAGAGAAAATCTAGGCGTTGCTAAAACTGCTTTCACTTATCTGTGCAGCCTGCTTATTATTATGTATCATTCTTCCTGGCAACTCTATTATTTCATTTCTGCACAGTTATTTATATTTATATTTGGGTTATTATTTGAACTTGGGATTGAGAGATGGGGGTTATTCTCCTTTTCTTTTCTCTTTTTGGGACTGGATTATCTGAAGGGCAATGATGGGAGGCTGGGGGTTTTGGATGGGTATGAGGGATCAAAAGAGGCCACGAATGATGATGGAATCGAATCCCTACTTAGCAGTTAACGCAGGGAGTCCATTGGATGTCTCAAGAGGTCTAGGCTTGTGGAAACAGATGCCCCTATTTTGGGGCTATGGGAGGCAACGCTGGTGGTGCCAGCAGCGGCTTCTACCAGCCGTTTAACAGCAACTTAGCTGGTGCAGGGGCAAGCACTGGCATCAAAGCTTTCCAGTTGTCCGCTGCGTGGTCTCCCTTATGATTGCAATGACATTGATATCTGCAAGTTCTTTGTGGGGCTGGATATAGTGGACTGCCTCCTGGTTAACAAGAATGGTCGCTTTACTGGTGAAGCCTTTGTCGCGTCTTCCCAGCAGCTATGCAAGCCCGAATTTGCGCTGCATCGCAACAGGCAGAACATGGGCGGAGGTATGTTGAGGTGTTTAGATGCAAGAAGCAGGAGTACTACAAGCGCAGTAGCCAATGAGGTGAACCAGGGTCGTTACTTTGAGTCAGAGTACGCCGCTCCCCACCTCCTCCGAGGCCTAAGAAGCCGGCTGAAGACAAGGGCAGCATGGGTACACTGAGGTGCTGAAGCTCCGTGGGCTTCCCTACTCTGCTACCACCGAGGACATCATCAAGTTCTTCCTGGAGTACGAGCTGACAGAGGAGAATGTGCATATTGGGTACCGCTCGGATGGAAAGCTACTGGTGAAGCCTTTGTTGAGTTTCCAACAGCTGAAGTTGCAAAAGACGGCCATGTGCAAGGATAAGATGACCATTGGGACTAGATATGTCGAGCTGTTCCCGTCAACCCCAGAGGAGGCAAGCAAAGAAGGCGAAATCCCGAGGCAGGCATTGAAGAAACAAATGTTGCTCAATGATCTTTTAGTTGCATGTGGCTGCCTTCGACTTTAGTTTTCACTTCACATGCTTACCTGTATCGCTGTTAGATTGTGTTAGTCTTATCGTCATGCTGCTACTGTTTGTGTATTTGAGTATTTGACTTATTATTTGCGAACTGAACTGTAACAATCTTTTTTTGTTGGATACAAATGTTTGGCATAATCGTTTATGGATTCTGCTTCATTTTAGTTTATCCATGTTCTGTTTGTTTCGTTGGTGCTGGGATGTGATGGAACTTTTGTGTTGCAGTGAAATAGCTTGGTGAGCCCACTTTGTGCCCCATAAGCTGGTGGTAATTATGTTGCCGCTACATTGTATTAGAACGAATTGAGATCGTCCTGCTGACGCTGCAAAAGATTTTAACCACTGGGACTGGCAGTTAATATCCAAGGCTCAAATTTTGAACATTTGCAAGTGTATATTTCAGTTCATTAGCAGCACTTGTGAATACGACTATCTTCTCACCCTTTGTTTTCTTATGCTACTGTTCTACAATGACTATCTTCTCACCCTTGTTTTCTTATGCAACTGTTCTACAATAGTGTTTAGAGACTTGTTCTACTCCACTGCATGTAGCAACCTTGCAAATTGCAATATCTCAAATCTGTTTATCAAATTGTAAACAGCTTACAGAAATTACTAAATACACATATACGTGAGATGAAACAATATAATAAAAAAAGAAATCGAATTTAGAATGTTGTGTCTCTAACTTTCCTTTCTCCTTCCTTCTGCTATCCAACATATATGTGACTTGTAGGAGCACTAGGCGATTTCAACCTGGAGGTTTTACGAGTGTTTTAACGCGCGCATTAAATGTAAGCGTCACATCCCAAGAAATTTTTTTTCGCATTTAAACCTAGGGATTGTGGAACCTCGGGGTCTTGTTTCACATGCGTTGAACCGTGTGAAACCCCCATTGGTACACAAATAGAGTTCACTACGTAACTATGCATTAAACCATGCAATGAGAGAGAAGTTGTGGGACTTTCAGTAAACGAAGAATGAAGCGGGTGAGGGCACATCTATTTTCATGCCAAAAGTTTCACATCTTGGAAACCGAGAGGTGAAACTCTCCATCGAGACGCCTAAGAGGGCACTCACAATTTGGGGACTTACTATGTAGCCTAAAACTATTTATTATCTTGAGTAACGTGTTTGGGTCAAAGTCTTGGTTTTTCTTCTCTTCCATAAATATCTCGTCACATCGTCACATCAGAAAGTCTGAATAAATATGATGATAATAAATAAAGCAGACTGTATCGTAGAAATCTGATTATGAGTCTTTAATAAATTATTATTATTACTATTATATTATATAACGAGTCACCTAAAGTTCAGTGCTATGCATGCATGAAAGAAAAAAAGATGCTTGAAAAAAAGAGAGGTATAGATGCATTCAGAAAGTCATTGCAGCTCCAGCCGTTGCAGCCGCTCCACTCCCTGACGACGAACTTGTTTATGTTCCACGATGAGCACACGTTGTTGGTAGGAATACAAAGGAGTCAGACACAACCTTCCAGCAACGATGTTGACACTGCCACGCCACATCCCACACAATCCAATCCCAACCATAAGCTAATCGCCGGCAGCCGGCGTGCATAGCTCGCGCTGTGACCCATGGCTCCGCCGCTTGCTCGCCTCGTTCTCGTCGTCCTCGCTGCCACCGTCGTCCCACACCTGGCTGCACCCGCGGCGGCGGTGTTTCCGAAAAGAGGCGCTCCCGACCAAGTCCGGCTACCTCCCGATACCGCCCGCCAACGCCTCCCTCTTCTTCGCCTTCTACGAGGCCACGGACCCGGTCACGCCACTACCAGCCTCCACGCCGCTCCTCCTCTGGCTGCAGGGCGGACCGGGGTGCTCCGGCCTCCTGGGCAACTTCTTCGAGCTCGGCCCCTACTTCGTCAACCCCGACGGCGAGACCCTCCGGCGCAACCCCTACGCGTGGAACCGCCGCTTCGGTCTCCTCTCTTCATCGACAACCCGCTCGGCACCGGGTTCAGCGCGGCACCGTCCCCGGCCGACATCCCCACCAACCAGTCCGTCGTCGCCGCGCACATCCTCGCCGCGCTGCAGTCTTTCTACGCCCTCGACCCGACCCTCCGCGCGCGGCCCTTCTTCCTGACCGGCGAGAGCTACGCGGGCAAGTACATCCCGCGGCGGGCGCGCACATCCTGGACGTGAACCCAAGGCTCCCCGAGGCGCAGCGCGTGAACCTCCGCGGCGTGGCCATCGGCAACGGGCTCACCCACCCGGTCGCGCAGGTGGCGACGCACGCGGACTCGGCCTACTTCCTGGGCCTCGTGAACGCGCGGCAGAAGCGGGAGCTGGAGTCGCTGCAGTCGGAGGCGGTGTCGCTGACGCTGGCGGAGCGGTGGGTCGAGGCGTCGGACGCGCGCGGGGAAGGTGCTGTCGCGGCTGCAGAACCTCACGGGGCTCGCGTCGCTCTACGACTACTCGAAGCAGCAGGACTACGCGACGGAGCCCGTGGGCAAGTTCCTGAACCGCGCCGAGGCCAAGTCGGCGCTGGGCGCGCGCGGGGACGTGGCGTGGGAGGAGTGCAGCGCGACGCGGTGGGCGCGGCGATGCACGCCGACGTGATGCGCAGCGTGAGGCCGCAGGCGGAGTCGCTCCTGCGGCGCACCCGCGTGCTGCTGTACCAGGGCGTCCGTGACCTCCGGGACGGCGTCGTGTCCGTGGAGGCGTGGCTTGCTCGGGTAAGCTGGGACGGACTGCGCGCGTTCCAGGACGCCCAGCGCGCCGTGTGGCGGACTGAGGACGGGGAGCTCGCGGGGTACGTGCAGCGGTCGGGCGCGCTGGCGCACGTCGTGGTGTATGGCGCCGGGCATCTGGTGCCGGCGGACAACGGCCGCGCGGCGCAGGAGATGATCGAGGGATGGGTGCTCGGGACGGGGCCGTTCGGCCGCGGTGGCGACGGCGACGGCATCCGGAGCGTCGCATGATGTCTGTCTGACAGAGCACCCTGGAAGGCACGGAGGAATTACTGCACTATATGTTTTGCTTTTTCCTCGGATTTGAAAGAATTTGATCTAGTGTTTATCGAGTGATACCGATCGGGACGGAGAAAATGGTATTTGATGTTTCAAGTGACAGGCATCAGATACCAATTTTCTCACCGGAATGTATATATAGAAAATAAGGATGGAAAATGCAAATCCTTTGAAACTTGGTGCGTCATAAGCCTCCGTCTGATGGCTGCAATGTTGGACAGGGCATGGTCAACGGCAAGGCAAGTTGGTGAATCCGTTTCTTCTTGGTTCTCACCGTTGTCTGCGGCGTCAGGCAATGTGCCTCGCTCGCTTTGGAGCAGCGGCTGCCAGGCACGGCAAAGCAAGCCACATGAAAGCCTCGTGTCGCGTCCCGCCTGCGGCTTCGGCGCGCCCACTGCGACGTGCTGGTATGGTCTCCACTCTCCAGAGCCTGCCTTTGCTGCGAGCTGGCCTTTGCTGCGTGCTGGCCTTTGCTGCAGGGCTTCCAGGAGACGCTCGCCGGGCAACCAAGTAGTGTTTGCTGCGTTCATGGCTGTCCAGTCCACTAACATGCTGGATCGGAGGAGAACAGCCTCGCCAGATCCAACTACAATGAGATTGCGTCTCTGGTTGCCCAAGGAGACCAAGCAACACCCAACAGCAACAGCAACAATGTTGACAACACCAATTAGACTGGCAAAATTATAGGGAAAATAATGTTGGAAATCGATTCCGCTCATTAACTGGCACCGGACCAAAAACAAACATGTGTATGAAATAAAAGGGAGCAGCTTTCACTAAGCAGTGAAGAAATTTAGCGGCAAACAACACTCCATGGACGGGCTATTCCATGAGCTACTGAACTAGCGAACAACCAAGAGCACATCAGCTTCTTCTGAACAAGACAAACAAATCACGCCGGTTTCTTGGATGAGCCATGTTCAGCATGCCTTCGTATGATATATTATATGATTGAAAGCGAAAAACACTTGAGCGGAGAAAGTGAGCCCTGTCTCATTCAAGTGGACCAATCTTGCACTCAGCAATACCATAGAAGATGCCGCCTCATCTAATACTGTTGCACCATACCTGCCACAAGGAAAACACTTTGTGAAATTACATCAAAAGCAGATCAGACAAAATATACAGAGACCGTTGCATTTATGTATACCAAAAGATAAGATATCATATAATGCATGCAATAGAGTCTTTGGAGACTGGTTGACTCTTCACCGACAATATTAGGATCAAGCTCTAAAAGTCCTAATGGGTCACAGAAACTTCAGCAAAGTATTCAACATAGCCTTATGTCGATCAACTTTCCTCAGCAGATCAAACTTTTGGATGAAATATATAATCCATTCTCAGGCAAACTTGCAAAAAGTTTTTCATGAGTAATATACCGCTAACTTTGACAAAAAAAATGTGGTACAGAGATCCATTGGTTCAAATAATAATAAATATATGATATTAACTTTGACAACCAAAATCAAATTTCTTTACCTTCAAACAGGACTCAAGCTTGATCTGAAGAGCTTCTGCATTTTAGCAAGTCAACAAGTGGATCATCAGAATGATCTGGGCACTTATCAACATACAATGTGTGAAGAAGCCTTGATTTAGAGAGAATAAGCTTCATAAAGGAAATTTCATTTGGAAGCCACTTGGCACATAATATGAATTATCTGCACAACTTGAAAATTGGAACACATGCCATCAGTCCACAGAGCATTTAGGAACTCCTAATTTGCCTCGATACTCTATCATCACTACAAATCTTCACCTAAAAAAAAAAATCAGTTGTAAACAACAAGATTACCTTTCAACAGTGTAAAGAATGGTATTCAAAAGGCAACATCCAACATTACCTCTGTTTGTAGCTTTTCAAGGTTGTGACAACTCCTTAGCAAGGTGAACATGAACAAAATGTGATGCATTAGAGTAAAAACTCCAGATATAATGTCAATTTCTTCAAGTTACAAAGGTAAATGGAAGCTACACCAGTGAATTAAGGTTTATTATGATAAAAATATTATCTCAGTGCTTCTTTTATCTGAATTCAATTTACCATATCTTAGTGTAGACAACCAAATAAGCGCTCTGCTAGGCTTGGTCATCTAGATTCAATAAACTAAACAAGGGCAGCTTACAACTCTAGAGTGGGTCCACCGGACCTGGTTCCAAGATGCAAACTGGGCTCCTCTCAGTCTCTCACCAGGCAACCAGACTGGTCAAAACGAGAAAGAATGTACACAAGATGCATTTCTATTTCATACCAATTACAATCAGTCAAGCTTTCTTCGATAGAAGGTACAATTACATTGGTCACTTTGGCAAAAAAGATGAAGAAGATTACATTACGTCAAAACTCAAAAAGAAGCGGCTTCATGGTAAGCATCAATCCAATCCATCAAACTAAAAACTAATATTTCAGAGGTTAAACACAAATACAAAATCCAATCCTTGTTTGGAGGAATACCCAACAAATGAAGGAAAATAAAAAAAAAATGGTCAAAGCCATTGCACACAATAGTAAAAAGACCGAAGGCAGGTAAATAAAACCTCAAGTCCTCAGGAATATTGTCAACAGTAGAATGGCATGAGCATTAGCTTTGAAATTTTAGCAGGACAAATATTTCCATGAGCACTCTGATGACATCGGAAGATCGGCATAGAAGTTGCTAGCAGATTAGGATGAGCCCTGAAATAAAAACATGGTGTTGATGTACTGTAAGTTGAATTAACAAACTCCAGTATTCATTGAATTTTTTTCATCGAGTCCAGTGTACCACAATGGCAAAACATTGAAGTCAAAGAACAAGAATTATGGGTTTACATCAGCAGGCTACATTTTGGGTGGTAACTGTGAGTTTATACATTGTTGTAGCATGGGGATGTAAGGAAGATGGTTTAAGCTGGAGACTGTCATATGGACATTTAGCAAGAATGGATGGAAAAAACAATAATAGATTATGATTTTTATTTCCATGTTTTCCTATTTTATATAAACAAGTGAGCTAAAAACTTGCAATATTTGGCAGCTACCAAAAGGCCAGGACTATTCTATTTTCTCTATTTATCCTAAATTATTTCTTCTGTTATCTTAAAACAGTAATAGGACATACTAATTAACACCGCTACGCTACTTTTATAGTGCGATAGCAAAAGCCTAAAATAAATAGTTGTCAAAAGCTATAAAAGAAAAAACAGGAGTGGGTTGGCTGACACAGGATAAATGACCACAGAGGGGACCAACCTCTCACCTCAATTTAGTCCTCACCTCCTGCAAACGCATCAAGAACTCCACATAAATTCCACCATGGTGCTGGGGACCCCTCAACCGCATCCGGCGTGGTGCCCTTTTCAAATTCAGCGTTGAGACATGAGCTTGAAAAAATTCAGCTACACCTTAAGCTATCACAAAAATGACTAAAGTATATGTCCTTTTGTACTAACCCATGGAGGCGTGATTATCTATGTCCTCATCCTCGCCTTCTACCGTTTCAGGGATTGAAGTCCCCTGCGAACGCTTTTCTTCATTTGTGAATCCTTGAAGTTCTTCTATTATTCAGCCAATGGCTGTCAGCAAAATCACTTAACAGCAGATGCAGAAGTTGATGACCCACTCTCTTGTTCTGGATAAGCTCTTCTTGAAGTTCAATATCTTTGCGCTTGTTTGTTTGATGTAACGTTGTTTTTTTTTTTTGTTGCATTTTCAGATACGTTTCATTTGAGGTATCCAGTGGTAACCCAAACCATTTCACACTCTGGAATCTTGAGATTCATCTGAAGTACCAACAATCTGCTTTCTGTATTCTTCATTGGAGGCTGCTTCAGGCTGCGTTTGTTGTTATGCTCAATAACTAATGATTGTGTTTTTGCCATTCATCAGTGACGCCTCTTCAGGTAGCTTTTCAGGAACACTGGCAATTGATAATTCTGCTTAGGCTCTGTTCTTGTTTGATCTCCTTCGTGTATTTGTCTCCAACAAGGCCATGGGTGGTTGAATCATCTGAAGAGGTAACCTCTGGAATCACAAAATCAGTCCCAGCACGGTTAACTAGTAGTATTTCTGTAGTATCATGCTTGTCAATAAATTTCAAAAATCTCTGTTGAACTCAAAACTGATATTTCCTTCAGATTTGCATCGAATACTTCACCAATTGACAACACATCAAGTAATTTGGTTGTACTGTTATGAGAGATGCTGGACTCTATGGTGTTAAGCTCGTCTAGGAAGCAATCAATTGGAATGTCCATTGCCAGATGATGCTTCTCTGTAGAACCATCCAACTCAGCAAATGCTTTACATGGCTCAAACATCAGCACTTCTTTGACAATTTTTCTCATCATTGGCTGGCGCGTTATGGTTGATACAGATTCCTGTTGAAGCCATCCTTGATATGTGCCGAGATTCCTCAGGGACACCATCTTCAGCCTCTCTTACCTCCTTCCCTTGAACACAAACTTCTGAGAGACCAGAATGACCAGCATGCTCTGTCCCAAGCTTCACAGGTCTCTCCTCATCCCGATTCGTCTTCTCTGCTAAATTCATTGGCATCACTGCGCGATCCACGCTCCGGTTCCACAGCAACGACGCGAGATAGACGAGGGGTGAGCCAGCGAGCTGCGACAGAAAGGCAAGCACCACCAAGAAAAGCACCGGAAGGATCAGCAGACAAGGCAACAGCGTGAAGCATGTGGTAACCGGGGAAGCGAGAATGCCCCACACCTGGCGGGGACATGGTAGTGGACGTTGATGTGGAAATGGCGGCAGCCTGCCCTTCCGTTCCCCTGCGGCTGCTCGGCACGACCATCTCCTCCTACCACCACCGCCAAGCTCAAAGCCATGGCCATCAGCTTCAAAGAACAAGCAACTCGTGCAAACAGGGAAGAAGATTGTATTGTATGGTTGGCCTGCCTTGTTCGTGTCTCACAATTGCTTTTGCTTTTGTGCAACGCCAAACCTGAAGAATCGAACTTCGGGTAAAGGCAGACGGCTTCCTTATTTCCTGTTTGATTATGCAATGGTTTGAAATTTTGGGGGTGTCAGGGTCGTGCAAGTTCAGGTGGAGGTGGGGCCCGCCAAGAAGTGTTCAAGCTGCTTACCGGTGGGGAATTGAGATAAGTGAGGTGTCGCAAACTAACAGGTCTCGTTCAGCTAAAAAAGGTGGGTCTTGGAAGCTTATCGGCAGCAAGAGTGTTGGAAAAGACATCAAGGTGAGGGTATCCATCACTTGATCACATCCTAGTGGCGACACTAACGCCAATAATTCAAAGGTGCTTAGCAAAAGTTTGTGGTTTATCACCTTTTGTTCACATTCAGAATCGGAAAGCAGGAACATTGTCATGATGGCCGGTTGGAGCAAGTGGAAGAATGGTCAATACGCATTAAAAAATTGTCTCACATTGAACGGGTTTCAGGAACCTGTCTATAGCAAGAAAATATATTTGTTGGGTATAAGTGCGATTCCGGCTCGCATCTTTACTTTTAGAAAATTAACTATATTAATTAATTCCACTAACATTTCTCAGCTCATTCTTGTTTCTGTTTTGAGGGAGTTCACATATTTTTTTGAAACCAAAGACCATCAGATTCAGAACTTTTCAAATTTACCGTATTTTTTATTATTCAATGTAAAATTGAAGGAGAGGGAGAGCACCGTTAGCGCCTTGCAGAGGTCCCGGGGAGCGCGCGGAGGTGCGCACAGCGTCCCTGGAGGTCGAGGCAGGCTAGGATCTGGTCCTGCAGCTGCAGCACCACCGGGAGGGGAGGAGAGCCGGTCGTCCGCCGCCGCCGGCACCTGCTTCGGCTCCATCAGGCCTCCAGTCCGCGAGGCAGGAAGTAACTCTGGCACAGGCCGCCGCCGCCGGCGCATCGGCGGCGACGGCACGGCTCCCTCTCCACTCGGAATGGTCTCCCTCCCCTGCGTGCGCCGACTTTCTATGTGGGCCGAAACATACGGAGCTACAGGCCCGCAACAGTGTACCATCACGCCGGCCCTGTACAGCTGGATTAGATTTGG
>JADLZK010002573.1:0-159980 GCA_015847255.1 Hyparrhenia diplandra
AAATTGGGTGTGGAGAATCCGCTCGGCCGCAGCATCCACGCCATCAATTTTTTCCTACCGCTGCTTTCGGATCCATGGCTGGTTGTGCGCTGACCTTTGGCCGGAAAAGGGTTCTCATGGGTCGACGTCGTACCGCACGCTCGACGCTGTCCACCCCTCATTGGTGGGCGGCGCCGTTGTCGATGGCTGGTTGGTTGCCTTGTCCCCGTGCCCCATGTAGTGTTAGCGAAGATTTCCCGTCGTTGTCCTTGGAAGCGGTATGGGCCGGGCGTGGTGTGGTCGCCTGGTGGTCGCTCATTGCCGAGTCCCCGTTCTTGAGATCGGGCCGGGCCCAAGCTGCAGCACCCACGCAAAAAGGTTACAATTTGTCGCCACGGCCCACGGCGACGGGGGGGCCATGTATCTCGCTTTTCCTCTTTGACCCACCAATCGGTGGTTGTGCCCTTCGTAGATTGGGCCTTGGTACGCCTCTCTCGGTTCTGGGGGGTAAATACGCTAGCCGTCCCTCTCTTCCATGGCGTCTTGGGTTCCGCCGTCTCGGTGTGGTAGGAGTTCCCGTGCCCCTTTTTCCGCGCGCTCCGACATGCGCGTGCTCGCCGGCGGGGCAGCCTATGGCTACGACGATTTGTTGTTGTTGCCCTCTCCGACCAGATTGCAACGCCGCGCCGCGCCATCGCTCCACGGTCCCTACGCGGGGGCGGCTGACGAGCCGGAGCGGCGTGCGGTCCAGGCGGTCGACGGGGCGACCCTCTCCTTTGCTCCAACTCGCCGCACCAGATAAAGCAAACGCGTCCCCGCTTCGATTTGTTGTTCGACATGCGCGATGTTAGCCGATTGCGTTCTTCGTCAAGATGGGTAGTGCGACCACGCCGGGCGGACGCTTGGCGGCGGCAAGGGGCGCCCCGGCCCTCGCCTCCCCCCTCTTCGGACCTCGTGCGGCGCGGCGGTGCGAGGCAAGGACGCTCCCCGGCGCCGCAATCCGCATGCACGGCCTCCCAACGTGCGGCATGCGGCCCAGCGGCGGTGCTGTCCCTCCCCGCCCCAACCGTAGCCCCGGTGACCCACTACCGGATCCGGTGGGTTTCGTGGACGGATCCGTCGACCTACCCACACGGAGGCAATGCCGGTGAGGCCGTCACCTGGCAGCTAGGTTATTCTCGCCCGTGTCGGTTATCATACCATCGCTCTTCTTGCATCCTCTTCCTACCGAATAAATTACCATCGGCGCTTTTGGTGATGTGGGTTTCTTGTTTGATGTGATGGTCGGCAAAGAATGTCTATGGGAAGCCACGGAGTGTTTTTTGGGGAGCCACGAGTGGATTTGTTCTTTGCCCTCCCATTCACTCTAATACCTATCTTTGTGCATAACTGCTTTCCCTACGCTTGCAAATAACGTGGAATAAAGTTCAGTTTTACTTCAATCCCGCATTTTTCGTGTCCTGCGCTTGCTATCGAGATTCTAGCGGTGGGGTTGTTAGCAATCCGCCGGGTTGGTGAGTAGTAGCTAGCTTCGGGTGGTGGTGGCGCCTGCGCAGCCATGCCAATGGCCGAATAGATGGACACGGGTGCCCGTGACAACGATCTTTAGTAGTATCACGATATTTTGATTTCCCATCTTTTTTCTTTCCTTAGATTTGCTGGTACAGCGTGAGCTTCTTTTGCCCCGATGCAAAGGCTTCACCCTCAAATGTTGGTTACACACTGTTGCTGCCGTGCTTCTTGACTGGCATGGTTGGTGTTAACGATGCTTTTGGGATGTGTTAATTTGGATCATGTTTGATTTCTTACCAGCTTAGTATGATGCCCGTTGCATACATTTTTTTTTGCACGACCCGTGCACCGCTATGGAAGACAGCCTTGTTAGGAAATGTTCAGCTACCTCATCGATTTGGCTATTTTTAGTTTCAATCATTTTTTGAGCTTTAGGAAAATTGACCACTTAGTTTTGATCGATGATTTGAATGCAGACCATGAAAAAATTATAGTCTTTCACATTGTGCAAGCTAGGAAAACAACAATACTTATTAGCTTACTTCTTTCAGTTTTCCCATATGACTCATGTAGTTTTCCTTGCGCCATCGGAAAAAAAAAAAAAAAAAAGCCTTCGGAGTCCTTGATCAAGCTCCGATCTCAGATCCTATCTCTCGCTTGGCAACAACTCTTCTCACGAGACATCAATTGGTCCAGGTGGTTGTGTAGGGACCTGTCTAGAGCCCTGATCAATTGGATCCCAATTCCCAAACAACATCCCCTTCTTTTGCCTCTAGAGCCCGATCGTGTATTTTTTTTTTCATTTCTACCCGCGGATCTTGAGAGTCTTGCCTTCAGAGAGTGATTGAAATGTATTTTGATCCATGAAAATGAAATGACCCGGCCGCTGCTGAATATCGCTACAGTAAAAAATAAAAAAAAAAAAGCATCACTCCCGTAAAATGGTTGTAGTTTGAAAGAATCATGAGACCGTTGAGGCCCGCTCACAACAAAACAACAGGGTTCAACATGATGCACGGTCCAATCATTTATTTCAAGTTCATCGCTCATACAATCACAGCTATCACTTGCGCCGCATGAAGGGTGAGAGAAATTTGATTTGCCCATGTAGGCTTCTCCATGCCCTTGCATTTCGTAAATCTAGAATTTCCTTAAGTTGGTCAATAGATTTATGTTAACTCAGTCCTCTTAGAAATCTAGAATTTTAAATCTAGAATCTCGGATGACATGTGTTTAAAGTTTTTTGTTAGCGGTCCCAAAATAAATTTGTATACATGCGCATTGTTCTGTTGGGCATAGTGCTCTGTTGGTGAGGGTTTGCCGTATTTTTTCACGTGTGGGTTAGGGCTGAATTGGGAGGACTATTGCAGCCATGAAGTTTCTCATATTTGTCGGGGGCTTCGTGATCCGCCTATGATCCTTGTTGCTCAGTTCGATATTTTATAGGAGATATTGCTCTTGTAAGGTGATACTCTGATCTGAAATGTGCCTTATTAAATTACAGAGCATTGCAGATAATTTCCAAAACATGTCTTCTCGTGATTGATACCGCGGATCTCATTCAGTCCTATAAAAGTAGCACTTTGTTATGTGATAGTGTGATACCGTAGTATGGAATGTGCCTTATTATGTGATACGGTTTCTGAATGCTATTGAGAAATTATAAGACTATTAATGAATCTGTCTCATTTCTTTCTATTTTAATACTTATTAGTTTTTTGGCAGTTCAACTTATATTAATTGATGTACATCCGCTACGAGATTGAAGAAAATTAGTACTAGCAGTTCCTCTCGCTAACCAAGATGTTGGCAATACATGTAAGGGATATTTTAGTTACATGCCGTAATTTCTATTATTATGCGTTGAAATTAATTTGTTGATCTATTATTTCTTTTGTTCTTTGGAGATCGTCTTTTAGAAACCAAAATGACAAAGTGGAGGGCTTTCCTGTGGTGGGATAAAAATCCTAAATGAAAGGTGATTGGTTCTCTCAAGTTATTGCATTAGTAAGTTTGCTTTGCTTGTGCCTCTTGATTAGTATACTTAATTAGCTCAAGAATAGACTATGAAAAGTGCTTTGTGCCTTGTGCATTGATAAGAATAGACTGTTATAAGCCTTTACGATACAATGTTCATGTTACTAAAAAAAAACTCACATTTTAGATGAACAATTACACGCTATCCTTAATTGATTATTACTCTATGACTACCTTTTGTACTTTTTGGGGCTAAATCAAGGTCTAGCTTTTGAAAACAAGGTGAAAATCCTAAAATGAAAGTTGAGTTCTTCGTGCATTAAAATTGCATTTTGATGATGTTTTCGCTTTTACTTAATTAGCTCCGTGTGTCCATGTAGAAGTATGCATCCTTTGTGTATAATAGTTCAGCTCTTTGCTGTGATCTATTTGTCAATGGATATGGTTTCTAGATTGTTTACTTTTAGTATTTGCTAGAAATAATGTATCCTTCTCGCATAATCCTCGAAGCTGACTCAGCCCCCGTGGTGGCTGCATTGCCCGCCGCCTAGCCACCTAGAGCCAACGTAGATTGGTGGTTACCATGCAATTGCTTTGTGCTACTCGTGCTTGCGACTCTAACATCTAGAACCGAGGTTCGGTGGGTATAAGTAGCTTGTAGATCTAAAAACATGTAGAACCGAGGTTTGGGTGGGTAATTCACGAGTTCCACACACTGGGGCCTAGGGATTGCTCTCGGTGCCTCTATGCTTCTCGATTCATATTTTTAGCTTATCATATACAAGGCCTAAAATTCATAAGAACATGGGTGCTAAAGAAACAAGTGGTGTGTCCTAGAGAACCCTGTGTGCTTCCTTCTTTACAGGGCACAATGACAGAGTATGTGCTTACTTAGATCGATGCTTAGAACACCCACAACAACTTAGTCCGCGGTACTATACTGATTCTTGGTTTGATCTGGTGTTCAGTGCTGTGCTCGGCCTGGATCTTCTATCAGTGAAGAAGCGAGCTCACTCCACCACCGCCTCGGGCGTAGGAAAGTGGTTAGCCCGTAAATCATGTTATATTGCACACACCTCATTTTACACCAAACTTGTTGATTCATTATACTCAATGATGCTTGATCTCGGTGTTGGGTTACAGCTTCTTCGACCGGTGGGACATATCCATCTAGCCATCCGAAGAAGACTTCTCGCCTCCTTTTGCCGATGTGGTAGCTTGGT
Organism: Hyparrhenia diplandra; assembly: GCA_015847255.1. NCBI lineage: Eukaryota > Viridiplantae > Streptophyta > Magnoliopsida > Poales > Poaceae > Hyparrhenia > Hyparrhenia diplandra. Next base: position 4,692 of record JADLZK010002573.1, read on the forward strand.
TAGTCAAGTGAGTTGGCGGTCTCGTGGCGTTTAGTAACCTGGGTGCCGAAGTTTAGAAATTAAGAACTTAAATTCTGGGTAGCCAAATCAGGCTCCTATTTTGTATATGTGTGGTGTATGCTACTCATGCTAATGAACCGACAAATGTGTCCACCCTTAGATTCTCAAACGCCGCCGGGTTAAACGTGCAAAGTCGTCTAGCTAGAAAATATCGCGGAACTCCTCGAAACATGCAGTCTTATGCGCTAGGGGCACGTTTAAATTTATTTTCCTAAAACTGAAAAAATTATTGCCGATGAGGATATCATTTCTACTGCTCCTCATTGTACTTTTAGAGCCTCCTAAAACCTACATTATGTACTTGAGCACTTTGAACTACGCTCTTTGGCATGATACTTGCAACTGAATCTATTTTGCATTAATGGATTAGTTGTGTAATCGCAACACATTTCTCAGATCCAAATTAGATTCGAGCTCTGGTTTTGTAGACAAGTCCATCTCTACATCTTGCAATAAACCAAACAAAATGCGGTTGAATATGCGGCGCCGCATGGGCGGGCGCGAAATCACTAGTATGCTAAGTTGGCCGTGGGTGGGAGATGCGCAGAGATGACGACACACGAAAGAGGGTTTGTGGGGCCTGCGGCTGCTAGCTCCCTGTCTGTCGTCCCTGCTCGTCAGGGAAATGGATCGGTCAAACTCCAAGACGACGATGGATCGAGGAAACAGCTAGCTACCATGTACTGTACACTAGTGGAGCCGTGGTTTTGGTCTTTCCAGTACAGTAGTGGCCACTTCTTGTATACGAACAAACGATGTCGTGGCTCCCGACTCCCGTCCGGGGCACCAAATCCAATAAGCAACGCCTGTCACTGCACCAATAAGCTATTCTGTTGGTATAGCGCCTGTCCCCGAGCTAGCTACTCCGGAAAGTACTACAATAGATCGAGATAGCAGCCAGCCTCCCTCTTTTGTAATGCCATCCACCTAACTGAGACTACTGATCGATCCAAGTACGCTGAACCCAGATTAAAGGTTGGTTCCTGCTTTCATTTTGCAGCAGCAGGCAGGCCGGTACATCTGGACCGGTGCGAGAATAAGAAATAAAAAGTTGCTCGCGATAATCTCGATCGGTCCATGGATCACTTAACTACACTTGCAGAGTGATATAGGATTGCCCTACAATGTTATGGGCTTGATGTAGTCAACAGCTAGTCAATAAATTCAACGAGTCATCAGACCGAAACGAAATTTCTCGCCTCTTTCCAGGATATATTCCAAAGGCCAACAAAGTGCTGTTCCATGCATATAGTCATGGGTGCTGGTATGGTAATAAGTTTTCGTTTTCTCTTGGTTGACAGCTTTATTAACCCGAAGCTCATTACATTAACTATACTAATTCATTCAGATAACAATGCAAACTATACAAAAAAAAAAGAATAAAAAGTAAAATCAAAGCAGCGGTCTAGAATTACAGTAAGGTAGGTACTATGTCCCTCCGTTTCAAAATATATGACGCATGTTAATCAAGATACCAAAAGGTCAAACTTTGTCGATTTCGACTAATAATAATTACTCAAACTATATATATAGAAATGATTAGTAGGTAAAAGCTGCATCAGCGATAGATCCACATCCTATATTTTAATACAACTTGATTACATTTGCAAGAGTAAAACTAGTGGGGTGAAAAGTATATGATATCATGTTCCAGAGAACAGTGTGTTTTGTATATGGTCTCTCATCTCATCATCATTACATCTATCTAACCACGTACATGACGAGAATGCATCGCTCAGCAGCCGGCCCTATCGATATCTCTTGGAACCTAACTACTGCCTTTACACCAAGAACGAGGTCCAGTTTATTTGGCATTTGACAAGTTGCAACGACGTCTTCCTCCCAGCTTCCTTCTGGCGCGTGATCTAAAGATGAACCGCAGATAAAAAAAAATATAAAGAGAATAAATAAAGCTAGTGTGGGTGGTGGTGTGGCCGGCAGCCCCCTCTCCACATCCATCCCTTTCAATTCAGTCTCAGTCCTGACAGTTTAAGGTTTTCAGTTTCCAAACCATGGGTTCGATCGGCTCCATCAGTTGAGATATGCGTTTTGGTAGCTTTTGTCCAAATTTCCTCCTCGAGCTTTCCCACTTCATATCCACCCTCTGAATCTTCCTTTTCTTATTTGGTTATATATATTTGTCTAGTCATCCTGTCTGAAGCAGCAGCAGCAGCAACTGAAATCAAACACAAATACAATTGAATCGATCAACTGTATAAGTATAATTATGCACAAACTGAAAGCGATGGATCGAGGAGCTGACGGATGAGAGGAGGAATTGAAGCAGCCTTCCACCAATTAAGCAGCAAGCTGGTCTGTTATTTCTGGAGTTGGTTAGTTGGCAAGTCTTGCTATCTGAAACTTCGCCCTTAGCTTCCTTGGATTCAGTCCATAGATGCGCATGTGTTCACTTTATTTGGTCAAGCTGGGTGCCTAGTTTCCTGCTAGAGCTAGCATAGATATCTTTATTATTAACAGTTTTTTCCCGGTAATCCTTGATGAGGATTGGATCGGAGCAAAGTAAAGTTGGAATAAAGCATAGACAGAGACGAAAACACATATATTAGAGTTGAAACACCTTTTCCTGCCGGCTACGCATATCGTCAGTTATATAGTCACTTATTACTTTTCCCAATCATATCATCATCAAGGACTGGACTAACTCCACAGTCTAACTAGCACACGTCTGCACTCGAGAAAGCAAGCTTTTACATGGATCGATCACAGGGTCGCTAGCTGTTTCAGTTAACGTCACTGTCGAGCTAGTCGAGCCTCGAGACTCTGTGTGTTATGATCTGATGAAGAGATGATGATCGTGCTGGCTCGTGCAAGCCAAGTACGTTGTTGCCAAGGAGGGAGGGGGGATGCCTACCACTACCACTTTGCTATTTTGGAACACGCCTGGCGCGCAAGGAACACCATCACCATCAGCTAGCTCCTTCATCACTGCTAGTATTACGCGGCTTTCCGGTCGCCGCCGGTGATGGGCGGCGTACAATTGTGGTGTCTTTAATCTGTGAGTGCTCAACGTTACACTTTGACGAGAAACACCTAGCTAGTCTGAAAAGACGTACAGCAAAACGACTCAAATGTCACAGCAAAACGTTTTGGTTGCCTTGTCCAAGCCTCCTAGCATCTCTATACTTTCCTCTTGCGCTCCTTCTTCTTGACGATCGAGGAGCAAACGTACAACTAGACTAATCTCAGCATGCAGCAGCGACTCTGAAATCTCAACTCTGAAAATGCATGTATCACACTCGGTCAAAGTTACACGTGCAAAATTTTCTTCCCTCGCTCCGGGTATCAGGTTCAGGGTAACGTCGAGGACCGAACTTAGTTCGGTTGGTATGCTCTCAGTGGAACGAGCGGCCGGTCCCGGGTTCGATTCCTCGAATCAACCTAGGGCCTCACCTCGGGAATTTATTTCCCCGTTTGTCTGCAGCCTCTCTCGCGTGAAGCCCACAAAGTGGGCGGCGACGCCGACGAGCCAAGATGGTCCCCGATGATCTCAAGCCGGATGGTCTTCGGACTGATGATCTCGCCAAGATGGATCTCAAGAAGGACGCCGTTCGATTCGTGTGTAGTTGTAGGTCTAGTTATGCACGTGTGGTGTGAGTGTGGGTGTGTGTGGGTTGCGTGGGCGTGTGTTCGTGCATGTACAAGATACTACAGCTATACCCAGATGAGAGGCTTAAAAAAAAAGGTTCAGGTAACGTCACTGTCGACTCCATCCACTGTGCTCTTGCCTTGCTTATCTGAAGAGGCCCGTGCAAGTTGTCAAGGAGATGAGGATGCCCGGGCCCGTGGGCACTCTCGGTCTCGGAGACTTGGAGCTGCCACTGCCATTACGAGTTTGCAACACTGCAGCTACGACAGAGGTTGCGGGTGAAGTTTTTTTTTTCCACCACCATACACTTCCTACTCAAGGTGCCTGATTTTCCGTTGTCTTTTCAAGCAACAATTTTGTTTTTGTTCAAGAATCAACTTTCGTGAGTTGTCCTTTTACTTTTACTGGTTGATTGTGCAAAATTGTTGCTTATTTTTTTAAAAAAAAAATTCGGACGATTTTGCATATGATTTCGCAGGCCCAATGTCTAGTCCAGCTTACTAGTACATCTTATAAAAATGGGCTCATTTCTCCATCTAAAAAGAATAAAAAGGCCCATAATGAAGAGACCCGTGCGGCCCAGGTCCACTTCTCCCTATATATCAGACTCGCCACACAGCTAGGGTTTCCTCTCCACGCAGCGCGCCACCTCTCCTGGACCTCGATCCCCAACACCCCAGCCGTCGGCGCCGTCGTCGTCACCTGCTGCGTCCTACGCCGCCGCGACCATGGTGAGCGCTTCTCGACGAATCGATATCTGCTGGTTTATTACCAATGCGTCTGTGCGCGCGTCTTCTGACCCAATTTTCCACCCCCTCTGTCCCCAGATCATCTCCAAGAAGAACCGCCGCGAGATCTGCAAGTACCTCTTCCATGGTGAGCTCATCCTCCTTTTTCGCCCCCCTAGGCGCGCCCCATATATTAGTGTATGCCCATAGTGGTGTATGCAGATTGGCATTCGCATTCGTGATTTGTTGGTTATACATACCTGCTGCTGGTATTGTTTTCCTGTTTTTGTTTTCCCAAACCGATAGGTTCTCAATTCTAAGCAGCATATTTGTTGCAGCCTGTGGAAGTCAAATGAATAAAATGGGAGCCCTTGCTTGCAAATCCGAAATGCTTGTTTGCTATATCTGGGTTTACTGTAGAGGTCGTTGTATTATTTGTCTCATCTCCAGTGATTCAAACCTAATGCATTGTAATTTCTGATCATAGTTATTTTTTTTATTATATTATTGTGTACGAATTCAGAAGCTATACGCATTAGCAATATTCGGATTATATAGGACCCATGTTTATCCTTGTTTTGGGGTTGAGGGTATATGTAAAACTGTTGAACTTTAATGGTGCAGAGGGTGTCCTGTATGCCAAGAAGGACTACAACCTGGCCAAGCACCCGAAGCTTGATGTGCCCAACCTGGAGGTGATTAAGCTCATGCAGAGCTTCAAGTCAAAGGAGTATGTGAGGGAGACCTTCTCCTGGCAGTACTACTACTGGTACCTCACCAACGATGGCATTGAACACCTCCGCAGCTTCCTCAATCTGCCCTCAGAGGTTGTGCCTAATACCCTCAAGAAGTCCTCCAAGCCCCCTCGTCTCGTCCCTTCGGCTCTGGCCCACCGGGTGACCGCCCCAGGTAAAGCTGTGTTCATCAACTCCTAGTTTACATATACTATCTGGAAATCTATTGGCATTTTCGTGGGAAAATATCTGAGTCATACATATGGTTTATGGACCTACCCTTAGATATTTACTTCCAACAATCTATCTGTTATAGTCCTATCTTGAGAATTGTTATTTTTTACATGGCAGTTACATTAGAGTTGTTTCTAGTTCTGTATTCTGACAGCCAGATTTCTCATAATGCAAATTGAACTAGTTATTACTAACTGTTTTGAGTCTGAAATTGATAAATCTTTATGAATTGTTCCAAGTCCTCACAATGCACCTAATTTCGAAATTGCTATCCGACTTCTACATTCATTTTGTACATTATATCAGTCTTCGATTGCCAACAGAATTTCACTCTGAAACCAAGGTTACTTACATGTTCTGTTTATTTGACAGGGGTCCTCCGCGTTTTGGGGATGACAGACCTAGGTTCGGGGATAGGGATGGTTACAGAGGAGCTCCACGTGGTGCTCCAGGTGATTTTGGCGGTGAGAAGGGTGGTGCCCCTGCAGAGTTCCAGCCATCTTTTAGGGTAAGTTCTAGAAATGGGGTCACATCTTTGGGATCACAGCTGCTTTTACATTGGTTTTAACGTACATTGTCCCATTCATTTCAAGAAAACAAGAATTTTGCACTACTTGTCAAACTTTGATACATAGTATCACCTTGAGCCCCTTTGGTATTTCCATGCCATTTCATGTCTTCATGCTGGTTTATAAACTTTGAACTGCCTTTGAAGTCTTGGTAGTGTGATTGGTAAGCAAATGGGTTATTCATTTTTACCTCTATTTGGCAAGTCTGCAGTGCTTTTACTTGGTATGCAGGGATTTTTCTAATGGTGTAAACACAACATTTTATTAACATCTGTGGACTGCACATTCAGTGTTCATGTTGCTAATGCAGACAAATAGCTTGTAAACTGACAGAAACGTTCTCTTTTTCCCCTCAGGGTAGCAGACCTGGCTTTGGCCGTGGTGGTGGTGGTGCTTTTCGGTGCCAGTGGATCTTCCATGGAGATATATCAACTTGATCTGCAGGGGGCATGGATAGGGTTTTTCAAATGCAGCACACAAGGGGCTTGTCTTCTGTTAATCTTTGAACTATGAGAACAATGAGATTTTGTTTTATTGAGCTTTTGCCATGTCTTGACATGGTTTTGTGATCCTCGTTTTTGTTTTAGATAAAATTATTGAAATGAAGCAGCAAGTTATTATTCGATTTCCATGGTGCTGTTGTCTCCTGTTTTGATATGTGATGTCCGTGGATATGGCCTTGTGCCCTGTATTGTCTTCTGTTTTGATATCTGTTCTCGCTGGACATGGCCTTGGATGTACTACACAACTAGGGCGATTCTGAACGCCTAAAATAAACCCTTCTAATGAGGTTCAACTAGTTAAGATATTTGCATTCTTTTTTTGGATCCCATGAGGCCTTAGTTGGTCATCCTAGTTCATTTAGATTGGCCCGTTGATTTATATAAAAAAAGTTGGTTTGAATTATCAATGTGTCTAAAATGATGTTCTTTTTTTAATAAAAATGTTAAAAAAACGAAGGAAGTATATTAGCCAAAACCGTTTGATTTGGAAAAAAATAAAATTATAGAAAAGATAATAATTTTGTTGTCATTTGCAAAAATTTATCGAAAGTATATGTATTTATATTGTGAAAAAATGTATATGGAAAGTCAAAATGTTTTTAAAATAATTTAATAACAATCAACAGACTATATCATTTTCAAATATAGAAAAATAAAAACCAGTATGCAATAAAAAAGTTTGAAATTATTTACTCAAACAATCAAACAGCCAATACATAGAAACACGATTTAAACCAATTTAAAATCCAACCAAAATGAAAAAAAAAAAAAAGCTGTCCTCCCGGCGTCCTGGCCTCTTTCTTTCCCATTGTGTTTGTGCTTGGGCTTTGCAGCTCGACCGACGCGCCGTTGCGGCCGCCGATAAACCTCCAGTTGTTAAACCCTAGCTTTTCCCCGCGTCGCCGCACACAGCGCCCGTTCGCACGCGCCGCTCCCCTGAACGATCGAGCCAGAGCCAACCAACCACCCCCGTGGAATGGAGGACGGACGGGACGAGCCGCCGCTCACGGGGAGCGCGGCCGCCAACGCCAGCTCCACTTCCGGCGGCGGCGGCGGCGGGAGCAAAGGATCCCCGTGCGAGGAGTGCGGGGAGCAGCCGTGGAAGTACCGGTGCCCCGGGTGCGCCCGCCTCACCTGCAGCCTCCCTTGCGTGCAGGCCCACAAGCGCCGCACCGCCTGCACGGGCAAGCGCCCCCGCACGGACCCCGTCCCGCTCGCCCGCTTCGACGACAACCAGCTCATCTCCGGTACGCCTCCGTCCCCGCTTTCTTCTAATCGGTAGCAGTCGACGCTGGCCGCCTCTTGAATCGCTCCCTTGTTTGGTGTCTCCGTGCTGTGCCTGTCGCTGTCGTCGAAGATTACAACTTCCTGGAGGAGGTGAAGCAGGCCCACGAGTCCGCGCACAGGCTCGTCGGCGGCTTCGGCGGCAACTGGGGGGGACGGGGATCCGGCGGCGCCAGGCTGCCCCCATGGCTGTTGTACCTCAGCAAGGCGGCGTTCCGCCGTGGCGTCAGTCTCTGCTTCCTTCCAAGGGGCATGGCCAGGAGAGAGCAGAACCGGTCACGACATCATTACAGGTGCTTTGCCTTGTTGATTCAATTTTGAATTCAATCGGTGTGATGCATTGCTGCTGGAGATGTTCAGCAGGTTTGCTTTGCAATTGTTCAATGACATGGCATGTGTGGTTCAGTTCAAGTATTTGGTGCCTTTAACAGTGCTAGAGAAAAGATGAGATGGAACTTCAATGATAAGTTTGTCTAGTTGCCATTCAGCTTAATATGTGCTAGTTAGGTGATAACAACACGAATACTGCAGCACTTTGAAAACAAATGCTATGTTTCACTCTGTAATCCTCCTACAACTAGCCTCAGCATTCTTTATTATTACCAAATGAATTCACTAGTTCAAGATGTAATGTCTCATCCCAAAATTGTCTGTAAAATCTAATGCACACTTATATTGATATATTCCACCCTTCTCAAAAGTCATTATTTTCCTGCAACAAAAATATAATCAAAAATATAATCTCAGCGTGCCGTGCCACTTGTATCACCCTTTCTTGCTTCCCTAGATTATGTCATACAAAAGAGGCTCTAATATGAATCTCTCTGTGCAGGAAGGATTGCATATACTGGACACTTGAGTGGAGATTTAATTCAACTGATGTCATCCTAACCGATCATGAGTAAGTTTATGATAATCTCTATCTATAAGTATTCTTCTCCTTCCTCCCAGTATGCTTTCCTTGCAATTTTGGAACTGTTCAATATGGCGATATCTCATTTCAGAACAAAGCTGTTAAAGCAACAGTTTTCTTTTTTCGTTAGTCTCGTATTTATGACTTTTTATGATCCTCAAATGTCCTGCTGTCTCAATTGCTATTATTCTGTCTTTACTTGGCTCCTCGAGAAATGGAGTATCAAAATTATTTATATATACTATCGTAATAGTTTTACATGTTAAATAGAAACATATGGTGACTACAGGACCCTAGCTGCTATCTCCTCCTTTAATTGGCGCTGATTTTATTTGCATTTGTTTTTCAGGATAGACGAGAACACAACCTTGGTGTCTCTATTGGGAAAACATCTTAGTCCTGGCCCTTGGAAGGATCAGCTTACGCAATATCGGAATACTGAATTGCATGATCTGAAACTGTTTATTCAAACGTCTGCCAAGGTATTGTAAATCAAGTTTTCATGAATATGGAATGCTTATTGACCTGTGTTGTACTTTAATTTCATCATATAATTTTTTTTATTTTAATCTGTTGTAGCGATCAGAGTCACCATACCGCCTTCTCAATATAGATGAACCATTGCGCCCACAGCTGAGGGGTATACTTGTTGTCGAAGTTCCCAACTATCAATGTCTTTCTTCCGTCAGACAATTATGGCTTTGAAATCGAGAAAATGGTGAACAGTCTTCCTAAAGATGGAAAAGACCCTGGCAGCAGAACTGAGGAACCACCTGTAGAAGGCAGCAAGTTTCATGAGGAGGAAATAGAGGAAGGCGAGTTCTCACCTGAGACGGAGATTATAGATCTCAAGGACTGTGGAACTTCGAATGCATGTAAAATTTCTCCTGCAGATGTTACAAGCGAATCAAAGATTATTAACAATGCTGATTCTTCTGTTCTCTCATACCCTGGCTGTCAAGCATTACATGGTCAGCCGAAAGAACTGAATCAGTATAGCGAGATGTCACCAAATGGAACCTCTGGGCCTGCAGAAACTAAGTTCCACATGGAAGTCTGCCCTCTGGATATGGAGAAGACAAGGGAAAGTGGGTTGTGTTTAGAGCGACAAATTTTAGACCTGAAGGGGCATGAAACTTCATATCCTGGCAGCATTGCAGAGTCAGAAGGTGCAGCTGTATCTAAGATAGATATCGAGACAACAGATTCTCTAGTACCATCTTCCATCAGCATTGTAGCATCTGATGGTGTGATGGGTCCTCAGCTGGAACACAATCAACAAAACAAACATACGCCAAGCTCAACTCCTGAAGCACTGAAAAGGAAATCTTGCATGAAAGTTCATCCACTGGACTTTGATGAGAGACTGTTCCCAGAGGTACCTGACTTGGTCTTCGAGCAAGAGATGATGAATACCTACCCAGAGCTGTTTGAGAATATGGATGTTGATGACTTCTTAAGCTGTGATTTTGCAATGATGAACAGGGTTGAGCCAGTAGAGTCAACATCTGAGTTACTGTGGGACGACTTAGAGGAAGGGGAGATTCCAACATTGTGAAAGTATTCAAGTGAAAGATTTTAAGGCGTCGTGTTTTTCCAGGACAGTTATGCAACTTAATGGTAGAGCAATCACATGTACCTAGCTGCATCTTGAAACTATGCAACCTCTGTTATTCTTTTTATATTTTTTTTTTTTGCGAAACCTTTTTTTTTTTTTTTTTTTTTGCAAAACATAATTTTGCTAAGTCTCTTTGTTGTGTTATGTACCTGCCAGAGCAGCATAGAGTGTTGGGTGTAAACTGTAAAGGTAGCCTGTATCTCCTTGTTGCAGAAATTTTGGGGTTGTATCTTTGTACCCGGTGTTATTACTAAGAGATGATGGACACCTACCCAGAGCTGTTTGGGGATATTTATTTATGTTGACGATTTCTTAAGCTGTGATTTTACAATGTTGGAATCTCGCCTCCAAGTTGTCCTGCAGTAACCAGACATTGCTTGTACCCACAACTGTTTGGGGATATTTATGTTGAAGATTTCTTAGCTGTGATTTTGCAATGATGAACGTGGATGGATCAGTAGAACCAATGTTTGGATTACTGTGCGACGACTTGAGTGAATGAGAGATTCCAACATTGTGGAGGAAGAATATGATACTTTGGAATTTATGCTGGGTGGGAAAAGCACAACCTGCTGTTGCTGCAGCCTGAAATTGTGCATCCTCTTATTTTTTTTCAGTGTATATCTGTTTATGTGTACCTGCGAGAGCAGCATATAGAATCAGGCGCCGAGGTGGCATGCCCTGTTGCACTGATTTTGGGGTTTTTTTGACTTGTTTTTTTTGTATTGCTTGTTACTGAGCTGAACACCAGAATGGAGAATTTTAAGTTGCATATGACATTCTCTCAGGGAGAAGCAGCAGTAATAATGCTTGATAATAAGATGAAAAACGATTTTTTTTCCTGTTTCATAAGGTTTTTGCCCTGTAAAAGCTGAACTGATTTCTAAACAATTTGTGTAAGATTTGTGTGTTCTGAAGGGGTCATGACTCATGGGGAAAGAATCTACTGAAACGCGCGGCACGCGTGAGTTGTGAGACGCCTAAGAAAAACGCAACCTTTTTTTTGCTGCAAACAAAAGGGACGCGGGCTGACTGGGGCTGGGTCGCTACACAGAGGAGGTCGCTCAACATCTAGCACGCGACGCCGCGGCCTCGATCGGAGTCGGAGGCGAACACCCCCATGGCAGCGGCAGCAGCGGGAGCGGGCGGCGGCGCAGGAGGGAAGGTATCCTTCAAGATCATCCTCACCTCCGACCCCAAGCTCCCTTTCAAAGTGTGAGTACCATCAGCGCTTTCTCTCCCTCCCTCGGATCTGGATGCCCCGGCGATCGATCGCCGTGACTGGCTCCTCCTCCTCCTGATTCTTGATCCAACCCGACCGCTTTGTGTTTCCCGCAGGTTCAGCGTGCCCGAGGCGGCGCCCTTCACCGCGGTCCTCAAATACGCCGCGGAGGAGTTCAAGGTCCCGCCCCAGACCAGCGCCATCATCACCAACGGTATGCTATCTCTCGCCCCTCGCCTATCGCCTCGTGATCATGAGAATTCCTCACTTGGGGCCGTGACCTCTGTTGCTCGTACGCGATTCGGATGGATGTTTCGTTGCCCGGAGAGGATGTACCCGATCATGATAGCTGATAGCAATTTTAGAAGGAATCGTGTGAAATTCTGTGGGGAAATTTTAGGTTCCTACGACCATGGAATTCATTTAACTGTGCCTGTGAATTCCACCTGCAGCCTGTCTGTGCCATTGATGTTGGATGCGTCTAGGTTTACATTGCATGTTTAATTAGTTCCAGACTCCAAGTAGATGGCACAGCTATTTGGGACACCGACTTGTTGCTTCCAGTGGCTGACATGCACAGGACATGTCCAATACGACGTTGCTCAAGAATGGAAACCTGTCTAGTAGTATGTAAGAATGATGCTGCTGGAGCAGTTTTAGTTTTTTGTTTGCCACATTGTGGGTTTATTATGTACTAGGCAATGACAGTCTGTAGTTTCAAATTGTTCCAATCTTTCCCTTGTTATTATGGTTCATATCCTAATATAATCTAGACCCCAGTGCATAGTGGAAGCTAATTTGGGTCTTTAGACCTGTTGTGTATAGAGTCCTAGGCATCATGTAGTTCCTGTTAAGGTAATTATCATCAGATTTTCAGCTCTCTGGTTGATCACCCAAATTGGAAAAATGGAATTATAAGTCTTGAATGTTCCCATCTTCATGGATTCATCTAATAATGGTAATGAGAACATCATTTGGTAACATTGAAAAATAAAGCAATCATAGGTTCAACCACAAAAGAATGTGCTACTCTTTCCACTGTTATTTATCTATACATATATAAGAATGGTGTGGATAGCTTTCAACTTTCTGTCTTTGTTGTTGCCTTATGGTGATCAGTGGCATTGTTAAATAGCACCTTTTACTTATAACCATCGAGCTTGTGACATGTGATGTTCTTTAAGTTTTCCCATTTCTTTGCATACAACATCTAACGATCAGTAACAGTTCTTGTCTGTCATACACTTTTCTGAAACGATTTTGCATTTTCCCCCCCCTCTGCAGATGGAGTTGGCATCAACCCCCAGCAAAGTGCAGGTACCATTTCATGATACCAGCATACATTTTTGTTTCGTATCTGTGTTTTTTTTTCCTGGTGTGCTGTCCTTATACCTTCTTCCGAAAGTCACCAATGCAAATACTTTTCCGCACAGATATGTTGTATAGAAGAATTTGCATCAGTAGATCGGTTTATAATGTTATGATTGATAGAACATAGGTCGAAATATTTAGTTATAGGCCTGTTTTGGATCTGTTTTTTTTGTTACAGTACACAATTTAAAAAATGGTGTGGCACATAAGTTGGCAGCTGAAACTACGAATAGGGGTGAATGGGAGTGTTACCAGTTGTGTTTAGGATCCTAAGTTTAATCTCGTGCCATTCTTATGTAATGTATAAGCCCTTGGACATGCATTTAAAAATTCCCATCACTTAGCAAACGACATGGCATGGCATAGGCTTTGCACAAATGTACTGCTATGATGTCCTATTTCTTGGATGAGTCCTCTGTTAGAGTATCTCCAAGAGATTAGCCAAAAAGACTAGTCAAATTTGATGATTTAGCTACTCTCTAAAATGGATTTAACAAGAAAATACTAGGGTGCTCCAATAGACTCCAATAGACTCAGTAAAAGGATAGCTAGTGAGGTAGGCTATCTAAAAGTAGAGAGAGCGAATAAGGAGGGATGGACAACTAGTCATTTCATTGGGAGCAAATTTTTTTTTTTTTAGTAATAGCTAAATTTAGCTTTAGAAATTAGAAATTATTTGGCTAGTCTCTTGGAGATGCTCTTATATTAGGCTGAACGAATGCTCTCTATTTTGAGTTACTGCATCAAACGTGTTTTGTTGAATTGACATGAACTTATGATTCTTCCTCTTCAGGCAACGTGTTTCTGAAACATGGTTCAGAGTTGCGTCTTATCCCCCGCGACAGAGTTGGCGCTGTGGTTATGCCTTCCTATTAGAGGATACAATACAATACAATGCATAATTAGCAAAACTTGAGAGAAATAAAGCTTTGATGTTAGCTCTGCCTGGCTGTAAAAAGGATAATAAGTGAACCTAACCCTGTATGTTTCCGTTGTATGCTTTCTGTTTGTGCTTGGTGGCGCTAGGAAATGGTTCATGTGGAGAGATTTCTGAAAGTGAATCGAGTATCTGAACTGATCGCCGTTTTTCTGTCTGGATTCTTTACTTTGGTTGAGCAAAATGATCCTCGCATCGTCAGTAAGTTCAAGTTGTGAAAACAATTTACTACCTCCGTTCCAAATTGTAGTTCAAATTCATTTCTTTTACCATATTCTAGACATAGTGTGTATTCAAGATAAAGAAAATCTAGAAAAGCCCAAAAAGTGAACTACAATTTGGAACGGAGGGAACTTGTTTTCTAGGTGAAGACAATCATACCCTCTCTAGATAGAGGATTTTTCATTCATTTCAACTCAAATATTCTTTCAACCTTATTTGCTTAAGCTGTAAGGAAAGAGCTTTAGATGGTTGTGCTTTGTGAAGAGTGGTTTGCCTAAAACGACCCTATCTCAATATAGCAATCAAACAGTAGCCTCACAGGTACTCCAAAAAATCTAACAATAACCTAAAATGACCCTATGCCAATATAGAAAACGGTGATTTGTTCTGACCTAATTTACCTATTTTTATTTCATATATATATTTTTATATCTTTTGTTTTTTCATCACATCACCATCACATTACAAATGAACGAGTTGTTTTTGTTAGGGGTTATCCCTTTTTCATAACCGTTTGATCTTGACACTGTTTTGTATGAGTCTTCCATCATCCGAGATCTTACTCTCTCTGATTAATAATGTTCGATTTAGATGTCGTGTCATATGAAGCCTCCATCACTCGTGATATTTCGTTACCCCACGCCCCTCTCAATCCTATGGCTGGCAGTTCGACACCATCATGTACATGATCCTTTGGTTTACACGTGAAAGAAAAAGAAAAGAAGCAGGAAGTTGGGGAAGTAAGAACCAATTATTACGTATGTGCTCTGATAGGATTCTTTAAGTCGGCCGGTTGCATGCAATTCACCCGCATGTATATATAGCATACTAGGGGAACCTCACCCGCGTGCGTTGCTGCGGGAATTAAGAAAATACAATGATCATAAGGGAATTTTTCATGATATCATGCCCAGGCGATAGGGATATATGAGCTTATTACGCACAGTTGAAGTAATAAGTGTATTGAGTGTACACAGATAATTTTTAAGACCAAAGTACGAAGTTATTTGACTTGCTATATCTGTATCGAGTATAACCCAAACAATTATTAAGACCGGACAATGTACGTTCTTTGTATTTTTAAAGAAGGGCTCATAATTTTTTTATTTCGGTGAGTCCTTGGCATCGACATAATTCCTCCCTGGTTCGTTCGTCATGCCCGATGTTGAGAACAACCTGCAATGGTTAAATGTATTAGTAGCGAGAGTACAATATAGGATGGTTTGGTTTGCTCAACAAAACCATGGGCAGGATTCTTCCCAATCTGCAACCCACAAAAGCTAAAAAGACCCCAAAAAAATTTGATTTTGCCCCTAATGGTGTTGGGCAATCATTTTTCCAAGGCCTTTGCATGATAATTTTCATAATCTTTTTTGCACAGAGTTAAACTTAACTCTCTCTCTTTTTATTTGTAAATGTAACTATATGAACCCACAAGAGACCACAATACCAAGTGTGGGTGACGTTTATGTAAACCGACAGGAGCAGATAACACATGGACAGGCTTTTTGAAACGAAAAGGATAACTAACATGACCTTTCCTATATAAAAACATACACATGCATGGTGATCCAGAGATAGGGATGCATAAAAGCCATTTAAGTTATAACACAAAGCTAGCAAATTATATGAACTGACATTAACTCTTATGGATGTACGTTTTCCAATGATTGCGGGTCTAGGGTTGTGATACAGAACCTTGAATGTACCTTGAAAATATAAGCATAAATAGGTAATTACCTCAAAGCTAATGAACAGAACAGCTAGTAACACACATTCCTCCAATGGTGACCCTAGAATCTGCAAATGTTTTTTTTTTTCAGCTAAAGCATGAGCATTTGGGTTCCATTACCATGCAAAATTTAACATGACCATCTTTGAAACATGATGGAGGCTCTATTGAAGTTCCCATACAATGATAACAGGAACTAAACATACATTTGAAACCATCAAAGCAAGTGAAAATGGAGTTACCGAATAGTGCCTATTAGCTGAATAAACTAACAAAAATCGATGGGGAACAATGGCTTAACAAATGCAACCAAGTTAAATAGATGCAATTGCACATCGATTGGAGACAAACCTGCTTTGAGCAGTGAGAACCCCAATGATTATCCAGGGGGCAAATCCTCAATCCATGGGCTCTCAACAAAGACCAATTAAGCACACATCGATTGGAGACAAATCTAGTTTGAAGAGTGAAAACCCTAATGATTTCCCCACACGTTGCTACGGGCATGAAGAAAGAATTTAAATAAGGTTAGAATGTTAATCAATAAGAATTAGAAGATGTATGTGTATGATTTTACTTAGAACTAAAAAGAATTCTCCAATTTCCATTACGTTGAAACTTTAGGAATTTTTAAATGCTAATACAGTAATACTTAGAACTAAAATAAATCGATGGCAATATGATTTGCACTGAAACATGATAGGCCCAGGAAGGGGAGACTGGCAGAACATGTACTGACCAATCATTGAAAGCACATGCTCAGTTCTTTGATCTTCATAAGGTTGCCGGCAGGATCTCTCAGGCCCTAAAACCACAATATCCATCCTCTTCGCTGCCTGCTTCAACCATCATGCAGCAGGTTGAGTTGATCATCCTAGAGTAGTAATAGTAGTAATAATCAATTGAAAAAGCAAGATTGAAATTACTCACGTGATCAGCCAGATCGATTTCATTTCTCCATAGCATTGGAAATAGTGTCCAGCTGCAGATCAGTGGATCATCGTGGAATCCACAAATATTTATTTATTCCACGGAAATATGGCTGGAGGACCTCCAAGCGGATCGAGGCTCCGCTGCTTGGCCAGTGAAAGGGGATTAAACAACATTGAAACAAAAAGAAAAGAATCAATTGTCGTGCAGATTCAGAATAAGAGGAGAAAGAGAGGAGCACTGACCTGCAGAAGCACATCCATGTGCAGATCATAGCGTCGTCATCCATGGCCACCTAGAAAATGGAAAAGGGCTATGCTCAACCGAGCCTAGACTGCCGAGGCCTAGAAGCCCTCTCCACCATCGATCCGGCCAGGGCCACCGCCGAAGGGCCACGCGGGCCATCGAGATGGGGGCACGTCGAGATGGGGTGGAAGGTCCGTCGTGCCACCGTAATTGGTGAAGGGCGCCGCTGCCAATGGAGTAAAGGGCTGGAGGAGGTGCCATTGACGGTAATGTCAAGATCAGGATGGGTCGCCGCCACCAGTGGAGTCGCGGACGGTAACGGCTCCGGTGCCAGATGCGCTACCGATCCTTGCTCGCGCCTCGCTGTTGCTGACGGCCATGGTGCAAGTCTGCGCCAGCATGGCGCTTGGGGCGGCGCGCGCGGGCGGGACACTATGGCGCAACGGGCGAGAACGCCCGGACGACTGGCGCGCTACTTCTGCGCCTGCAGATCGCTGGGGGCACTGGCCGATCTCGTGGCGGCCTGGCGAGCGCGTAGCTTGGATCTCGCGGCAGGGCGGCGCGTGCGGGCAGCGGAGGATGGTGACCGAGCGGACCGCAACATCCAGCACGGGGAAGGGGAGGAGACGGAGTCGGCAGCGGAGGGAAGAGGCCGACCCACGACGCGCTCACCCGGACGGGGAAAAGGCCGATCCCACGACGCGCTCGCATGTACCTTTGTTTCAGTTACCACTGGTAGGGACCCATCCTGAAAACTCCGTAAGAATTGCTAGTGGGGAGCTCAAAGTTATAGATACGGATTAAACCGGTCTTTATTAAAAAATGGATTAGGCCGGCCGGATCGCACGGCCGTAACAGGCCCGGACGTGCCTACCGAGTGCCCCTCACCTTATATAATCGAATCAGGGATTGATGGTTTCGCCGCCACCGCATTGTATCTATCAAATCAATCTATAATCTATTCTCTGCCCGACGATTTAGTCGAGGGTTAGTGTACTTCAGATTTAAAGCGGCGGACCTACTTCTTCTCAGCAGCAGAGATAACGACCATGGATACTTTGGAGCAGATCAAAACGGACTTCTATTAGCAGCAAGAAGGAAGAAGGACCCTATTAGAGTGTAGGCTTACAGAGTTGAGTGCACTGATCAAAAGGTTTTGATGAGCGTGGCCAAGGTTTATAGGAACATACAGTCACATAGTGCTCAACAGTGTTTATTGGAACAGATAAAGCTAGCCTATCTAAAGCATCGGCGATGTTATTAAGAGTAATGCTGATTCTATAAATTTTGGCCACACAATTGTTGAGTGTCCGCCAAAAATGATGCCTTATGAGTTATGATTATGGTCCGCAGCATGCAATCAGACAAGAAAGATAGTCACTGAAGCTGAGACGATCAGCGACCAACCGACCATGGCCGCTAGAGCAAGGGCAACCACCTCTGCCACAATGACACGTGAGATGGCAGGCCGTGCTGCTCTGTGCCAGGGCGGGTGGCTTGCGGTGGAAAAAAATTGGGTGAGCCCTTGGGTCACGGCGCCCAGGTGTGCGCGTGCTCCGGATCAGGCATCCTCCCTCGCAATCCGGTTTTTCTCCTTTGCTGCTCGTTCTTTTCCCGTTGGCTCGGCTCGCCAGGACAACTCCCCTCGTGTCCACGGCGGCCATTGCTGCAGCGAAGTGTCCGGGAGTGACACCTGCGCATGGCGTCCTGGTAGTGGTGCTGCTGGCCTGACGACGACGTCCTGGTGGCTGCGAGAACTGCTGTTGCTTGGCAGATACAGTACAGGTGTCGATAAGATATAGCGGCGGGGCTTGCGGGCAGGGCGCCCCGCCGACGAGGTCCGGGAACTGCTGGCGCTAACGACATTGGCAGCGCTCACCGAAGTTTTCGAAAGCACCGGCACCTGCAGCGGCGGCGACGCCAACTGGACGGGCTCAGTGGCTCCATCAATCACCATTCAAACAAGTGGTTCTGCGCACCAGCTGCAGTTTCTTCATGACAGTGGTGAAGTCGCGCGTCTCGGCGAAATCGCCTGGCATCTCTTTCCATTTGAATTCCCTTGGCCACGAAGTACTCCAAGTGAAGCATGGCTAGGGCGATGTCGTCGTGGCCGTTGTCACGTTGACCTCCATCGTCGTTGGGTAAGGGTTGGCGGCGCTACCTATAGCAGACACGACCACGACGGAGATTAGGCCGCGTACGGACCCAAGCTGGGCTGCGGAGAATAAACTTGGGAGCCAAGCCGACAGGAACGGCGCACTGGATAAGATAGGTTCGTTGCGCGGCCCACTAACGGGAGTATCATGGCCAATGCAAACTGAGTAGAACTCTGGCACCACGTGGCAGACCCGGACGGATGCTGCATGCCTGCTGAGCTGACCATATATACTCCATATCTATCTTCTCTCACCTCTTCACTTGCGGAGATTTTGGCCGGGTTTAGGGCGGCGGTGGCGGACGCCTACTCCTCGCAGGTTTAGGCGGCGTACATCTCGGGCAACGGCGGACGTGTACATCTCCCTACTCCTCGGCGGGTTTAGGGCAGCGGCGGATGTCAGCGGCAGCGAACGTGGAGCAGATCAAACCCGAGGAACGACCGCGGACGTCGGCGGCGATGAATATGGATACGTTGGAGCCCATCAAAACGGAGGCTGTTAATCTGGTTAGATCTATTTCATAGTTTAATTGAGATAACATTTTTTTTTCTACTCCTCGGCGTACATCTTCACTTGTTCAAAAAAAAAGTTCTGTTATATAAAATTCTCATCATCTATCATGTCCTTCACTCTCTTTTTTTTCTTGTATGCCAATTTTATAATCGAGACAAGTACTAATAATATTTTTGAAAGCACACTAGGGCTTTTGAACAAGTGGAATGAGTGGGAGGTCCCTTGCCCTCATGCCTTTGGACATTTATATAGGCAATCATTATTTACAGATGACACCTTGGTAGGATTAGATTTCAAATGACACCACTCTAGCTATTAGTTGGGCCCCTTCTAGGAGAGACTTGGCTCATATACCTCATGGGCTACCCAACATCGATCCTAGCAAACACTTCGGTAGAAAGGGCTTCCCCTAAAAAAACCTTTAGCAGGAAGGGCTCACCGATGACTTCTAGAGATCTGCATGCCAAGGCCCTATAGGAAAAGACCTACATGTCGAGCAAAGCTAACAATTCATGTGTCATAGAAGGGCAAAGAAGACAAAGGCCAAATATGAAGATGTTAAGGAGATCAACATTGAGAGACTTGGAGTTACTAGCTTCTTGAGTTAGCATTTATATAGTCTAGAGTCATGTGTGTGCTCTTATTTTCTCCATGCCTTGTCTCGTACGAGCATCTATGAGCGATGACTGCTTAGCTTTCTTGGGATTGTTCTTCTAACATTGTGGGTCTCCTTGAAGGCTGATACATGGACGACATCCGTTGACCGAACACTGTGCGCGTGTCTAGTCAATCGGATTGGCATGTCCGGTTGACACGGAAACATCAAGTGAAAGGGGCCAATAGCTCTTTGAGAAGGGATCCCTATTTATGCATGTTGGCCGGTTAGGGCTCACTCTCTTGGCCATTTGCATTCTAGTACACTCCATAGAGCTAATATACACCACCCCCACTCCTCTCTCTTGATTGTTGGTCATCCAAGTGAGTTGGCAGAGCATCCAATTGCATTTACATCATATTGACGTATCTAGACATAGTGTATAAGTAGGTGCATAGCAAAATTAATGTATCTATAAAAGCCAAAGTGAATTACAATTTGGAACAGAGGAAATACTAGACTTGTGGTTAGGTGGCTTGCAACCCATGTAGAGCTAGCGCAAAATGCGCTTAACCATTTAGTTATCTAACCAAGATGTTTTAGTGTTGTTATAGAAATTTTTATAGGCTATTATTCAACCCTCTCTCTATCCATTTAGGACCTTTGAATAGATTTATTAGCACAAATAGGAGGGCATATATTAACTAAAGTTACATTTAGGACCCTCTTCACTTGAGGAGATTTTGGCCAGGTTTAGGCGGCGGTGGCGGACGCCTACTCCTCGCAGGTTTAGGCGGCGTACATCTCGGGCAGCGGCGGATGTGTACATATCCCTACTCCTCGGCAGGTTTAGGGCAGCGGCGGACGTCGGCGGCGGCAAACGTGGAGCAGATCAAACCCGAGGAACGACCGCGGACGTCGGCGGCGACGAATATCAAAACGGAGGCTGTTAATCTGGTTAGATCTGTTTCATCTCTTAATTATTTTGACAGAATAGATGCCATGATGCACATATATGCAGATGATTGATCTACTCATCGGAAGGCTGTTAATACCCCGGCGAATACCATTTCTTTCAGACGATTCTATAGGACTGGCTTGGTGCGAACGTGATGCTTCTCTGTGATCACCTCCTTGTGGGTTCTGGTTATCCTCCTTGGTGAACCTGAGCAATAGCAACATACACGACTTAGGTAGTATATAATTCTCGTTAAGAGTTAAATGAGTTTCACAAAGTAGCGTGTGCACCTCTTTTTGTATCTTCTTAGCTTGGCTACGAATGATTGGTCCAGTAGGGGTCTTGATCAGCATAGAAGTTGGAGATGTAACCGGTGAAGTGGTTGGCGTGGTCATATATATCACTTTGGCCACCTTAAGTTGATCCGTTCCTCTACATCCTTTTTATTCCCTTTAATTGTGAAATAGTGCATTCGTTAGTGGTTGAATAGTCTTGTTTCTAGTTGTTGTAACAAATTCAGTAACCCCTCTCTTGATTTTTTGAGATTTGATGCGTAGCTCCGGTAATCTTGAGCATCTTGTGACCAGTATTTTCTTTTTTGTCTTTCATTCGAAGTTTTGTGCATTGTTAACACTGAATATAATTTCTGAACAGATGTTTAGCCAACTGCCCCAGGAAGTCTGAAGCTTGAATATACCGTGCAATTCTAGTGATTAATCAAAATTGACATGTTGGGTATGAAGACATGATTTTCTAACATTATAAGAAGATGTTTTGTGACGATGCATGTATTTTGTTGTCTGGATAGCTGTTCAATCTATCCCTAAATGGCTAGTCTCTACTAGTGCTGCATAAAGAATAATTGACACGCTTGCCTGATGGATCGATACAGAATCGGTCACCCTACCGTTGTCTGTGCTTCTTTGTCAGCGCTCCGCCAAAGGCAAACTCATGTAATGCCAAGGATCATCTTTCGGTAAAAGAAATGTAACGCCACGGATGAACCAACTGGCTCCTTAATGCTGTGCTGATGCCGGCTCGACGAGTTCTCCCGGACGCCGATCGAGACCCACCGGCGGCTCCTGCAGTGACGCGGCGATGGCCGACGAACCTCTCGAGCTGCTGCAGTGGTGAGCACGCGACCTTTGGCGTTGCGGCACGACCAGTCGCGAGGTCGGCAGCGCTCGTGAGCTGCTGCAATGGCGAGCGCGCGGTGAGCTGCGGCAATAGCGAGTGTGCGCGCACCGGCGGGAGGACTCTTGCGCCTCGCCGCTCGGCTCGATCGGCCGCCATACTGCTGGCTGCACAGGCTGTGCTCGCCGGCGGTGAGTAGAATCATCTGCATATATATGCATCATGGCGGGTGCTGCATGTAATTCAAATTTCACTATCAATTTCACTGCTAGCTTACACATCATAGCTGACATTGTACTCTCTGTCAGAATCAGAAAACAGGGCGGGTCGTCTCTGCATGCCGCAGCGTCTAGAGCCCGCTATAGCCAGCTCCCCGGTGGCCTGCCGCGCCAAGGAACCTGGGCCGGGGGCTCACGTCTTGGCCACAGGAGCCGCCTCTCCGAGGGCACGTTGGCACGCCGACAGATCTCCGCCTCGTTAACCTGCGGCGCAGGGTCAGGTGGCAGCGCCAGCTCTCCATTTGCAAATGCCCTCGCCGGCGACTGCGATTCCAGCCCGCTCCCGTAGCGTAGCAAGCGGAGGGCGAAGTGGAGAGCATGGGACGGGCGGACGGCGGAGCAGGCCGGCTGAAGAAGATGGGGAAAGAGGTAGAAGATGACCTATCGGCCCACGCGTCAGTGCTTGCTTGGGCCTCATCACGTACATGGGCCGACCCGCTTCCTGCGTTGTTGGATTCCCCCGAGTCGGACCCCGACCCTGCACCGGCGCCCCAATCCACGCAACCCTCGCGTACGTCCTGGTGCAATACGTACGCGCTGCCTGCACCCTGCATATATAAGCTTAGCGCGCCGCCCGCCGCCCTTCGCAATCGCTTTCCACCGTCAACGCCAGAAACCTAGCAGCCGCGATTTCCAGCCGCAACGCCGTTTCGCCGGACTTCGCAGAACCCACCGTTCTGCACGCTGTCATCAAGTCGACCCCACCTCACCTTCGTTTTTCGTCTTGGTGAGATCCCTATACTACCAGATTCCAAGTCAAACCGTGGTCTCTAGGGCTCTATTCTTTTTTTGCCGGCAAGTTTATGTCGCACTGCCGGGCTTTCGCCGTCTCTTACCCCGTCCCGATCTCATCTCGACCCTCTTAAATTAAATCCGGATAATCTGATACCCCTTCGGCTTTGCAAGTGTATTACCGCTGTCATTTACGTATTATTCAGTGTCATCATCTGAATACGTGATTTCAGTTTTGTCAGGTTCACAAAACGTTTACCAGTATATTTGTATTACTTTTGCCAACAGAATTCAAAACCTTGTAACTTTTGTATTTTATAAATCCGATTAGCTCTGTTCAAATTTTGTTAGAATCGTAATTCCGTAACCTATATGTTTATCTACTAGTAACCAGGTTTGCCACTTTTAAAATTTGAGTTTACATTTAATTGATTATTTTATTCAAGCAAAATTTGCTTAATGCAAACTCCGCCTTTATAGCTCCAATTTCAGTGATGTTGGCTCGTATGTGATCGTAGATCTGTGATTTGTTTTTTTTAAAAAAATCGTTTTGTTTCTGATAGTGTACTGTTCTCATAATATCTCTTGGTTACATTGTTAATGCTACTATTAATCATGTTTTAGGAGATGACGACCAACATGGATATTTTGGAGCAAATAAAAACAGAGGCAGTTAATCTGGTTAGATCCATTTCATGGTTTAATTGAGATAATACATTTTTATTTCTTAATTAATTTGATATATGTTTCGTGTTTTTTTTTGTTCTAATCTTATATTTGCACGTGATTTTTATTATTTTGCAGGAGAGTCTTCCAATGGAAGAAGTCTTTACCGCCTTGAGATGTGGTAAGGAAGGTCTTACCTTGGTCGATGCCCAGGAACGCGCTGTGACCTTTGGTCTCAATAAATTAGAAGAGAAAAAGGTAAAGCCGATACGGATCATTGTATTGTTTTCCAAATCTCTTTCGTTCCTTTTTTATCTTTTTTCAAGTACTTATTATTGAAAACACAAGTACACGGCGTCGCATATTACTAATTGGAGCCTCCGGTGGAGGCTTCACGTTAAATGTTCTTGCTAAAAAAAAAGATAAATGCTAGAAATTTTAGGTTAATCAGAAGTATCCGGCCCTCCAAACAAAAGTCAATAGCCACTCATAACGGTTTAGCTTTTTTTTTCAACATCAGTTCTACTGTCATTTAGAACGGAGAGTATATTTCAATTTAATATATCATTATATATATTAAAGGTAAAGCTGATACGGATCATTGTATTGTTTTCTAAATCTCTTTCGTTCCTTTTTTATCTTTTTTCAAGTACTTATTGTTGAAAACACAAGTATACAGCGTCACATGCTCCCTCTATTTCAAATTACAAGTCGGTTTAACTTTTTCCAACATCAGTTCTACTGTCATTTAGAACGGAGAGTATATTTCATTTTAATATATCATTATATATATATATATATGAGATCAATATAGGGATGGCGACATCACGGACAAACCACACACACTTAATTATTTCTGCATAATATGGCATATACAATGATTACTATCCGCGTGGGTTACTATAGATTCATACTCTTTGAACGTATTGATATATTAATCTGATTGAATCATATGTTCCAATTGCAATATACGTATATGCTTTGGTTGCAAATAAAATAACAGTGTCATGTATATTTCCGTTGTCGTGTCTGCAGGAAAGCAAAGTCTTGAAGTTCCTAATGTTTATGTGGAACCCACTGTCGTGGGTGATGGAGTTTGCTGCGTTGGTAGCCATTGGGCTCGCCAACGGAGGCGACAGGCCGCCGGACTGGCAAGATTTCGTGGGCATTGTGGTGCTCCTCGTCATCAACTCCACCATCTCATTTTTTGAGGAGAACAACGCCGGGAGCGCCGCAGAGGCCCTCATGGCCAACCTTGCGCCCAAGACCAAAGTGCTGCGTGATGGCCGATGGAGCGAGGAGGACGCGGCGGTCCTTGTCCCGGGTGACATTATCAGCATTAAGCTCGGCGACATCATCCCGGCCGACGCTCGCTTGCTTGAGGGCGACGCGCTCAAGATTGACCAGTCGGCGCTCACTGGCGAGTGCCTTCCGGTCACCAAGAACCCCGGCGACAGCGTCTACCCGGCTCCACGTGCAAGCAGGGCGAGATCGAGGCGATCGTCATCGCCACCGGTGTGCACACATTCTTTGGGAAGGCGGCGCACCTCGTCGACAGCACCAACCAAGTTGGGCACTTCCAGCAGGTGCTCAAGGCAATTGGCAACTTCTGCATAGCCACCATTGGCATCGGCGTAGCCATCGAGCTCATCATCATGTACGCGGTCCAGCAACGTGGGTACCGTGAAGGCATCGACAACCTCCTCGTGCTTCTGATCGGTGGCATACCAATTGCCATGCCTACTGTGCTCTCGGTCACCATGGCAATTGGCTCTCACAAGCTGTCGGAGCAGGGCGCTATCACCAAGCGTATGACAGCCATCGAGGAGATGGCCGGCATGGACGTGCTTTGCAGTGACAAGACTGGCACGCTCACCCTCAATAAGCTCAGCGTTGATCGTGGCCTTATTGAGATCTTTGCCGCGAACGTTGAAAAGGACGATGTTGTCTTGTTTGCCGCAAGGGCATCTAGAGTGGAGAACCAGGACGCAATCGATGCCGCCATGGTTGGCATGCTAAGTGACCCGAAGTTGGCTAGGGAAGGCATTGAAGAGGTGCACTTCTTCCCCTTCAACCCTGTTGACAAGCGAACTGCCCTCACATATATTGATCTCGCCGACGGCAGCTGGCACCGTGTTAGCAAGGGCGCTCCCGAACAGGTACGTACAGTGTCATGGCTTCCTCGATCATCCTCATCTATTTTTATACCCCATGAAAATCTGATACCATGGTGTGCATGATTGTAGATTCTGGCCCTATGCAACTGTGGAGATTATGTCAAGAACATGGTTCACACTGCGATCGACAAGTATGCCGAGCGTGGCCTGCGATCTCTTGCAGTCGCAAGACAGGTATGTTTACTTTCTTTTTGACAACAGGTGTGTTTACTTTCAGAACGCATAATAATAGAATTGTATTTTTTTTATTTCTTGACAGTGGCAGTAAGTCTTTTTTTTTAAAAAAAATACCTTACCTAATGTTTTGTCTTCTACAGCAAGTTCCGGAGAAGAGTAAAGAAAGCCTAGGAGAGCCATGGGAGTTGGTTGGCCTGCTCCCGCTCTTGGACCCGCCGAGGGAAGATAGTTCTATCACAATCGAGCGTGCACTCGACCTCGGTGTCAACGTGAAGATGATTACTGGTACATTCTGATTGTCAAATAATTCTACATTTTTATATACTCTATATAGGCAGGCCTGAGAGGTTTGTTCATGCTGATATGCTCTGACACTAATATCTGTGCAGGCGATCAGCTTGCCATAGCTAAGGAGACAGGGAGACGACTAGGGATGGGCACAAATATGTATCCGTCATCGGCTCTGCTTGGAATAAGCAAAGATGAAGCCACTGCTTCCATTCCAGTGGATGAATTGATTGAGAAGGCCGACGGCTTTGCCGGCGTGTTTCCAGGTTCACATATGAATACATACCGTAGTTATATATACAATTGGTTGGATACTTTGATTGTTTACTCATTCAGAAGTTGTATGCAGAACATAAATATGAAATTGTCAAGAAGCTGCAAGAGATGGGGCACATATGTGGAATGACTGGAGATGGCGTCAACGATGCGCCCGCCTTGAAGAAAGCAGACATCGGAATTGCTGTATCCGGAGCCACTGATGCAGCACGGAGCGCGTCTGACATTGTGCTTACTCGAGAAGGGCTCAGTGTCATCATCAGTGCCGTGCTCACTAGCAGGGCCATCTTCCAGAGGATGAAGAACTACACAGTAAGCATTTTGATCTTTTTGCGACAAAATTCACTTATAATGCGGACTTACAACTATGACCATAATTCCTTCTTCTTTTTTTGGTTAGATATATGCGGTGTCAATCACTATTCGTATTGTGGTAAGTCATTTTTGCCTGGTCTTTGCAAAAAATCAGGAGACCATACATGCATTTAATATTATATTTGTTTGGAAATCTTATTTACTCTGAACCCTGAACGCACAGCTTGGATTTCTGCTTGATTGCGCTGATATGGAAGTTTGATTTCTCACCATTCATGATTCTCGTCATTGCCATTCTGAACGACGGTTAGTTTGCAGTACAAAACTATATTGCTTACGGACTAGTTTGTGCACATTTGACACTTGGTTTCCTAACAAAATTACTGTACGATTTCAGGCACTATCATGACGATCTCAAAAGACAGAGTAAAACCGTCGCCACAACCTGATAGCTGGAAGCTGAAGGAGATCTTTGTCACGGGAATTGTTTATGGTACCTACATGGCTGTAATGACGGTGGTGTTCTTCTGGGCTATGAGGAGCACCGACTTCTTCTCTGTAAGCATACATATTTTTTGTTTCCTCTGAATTGCCAACTAATTCAAATTAAGAATGGAAGGCAACAATTGTCACTGCCTGGACATGACATTTTCTTATGGCGATGCAGGACACCTTCCACGTGAGGTCTCTGCGTGGCAGCAACGATGAGATGATGTCGGCACTTTACCTGCAAGTGAGCATCATCAGTCAGGCCCTCATCTTCGTGACGCGGTCGCGTAGCTGGTGCTTCACCGAACGTCCTGGCTTCCTGTTGTGCGTGGCGTTCGTCATCGCGCAGATCGTAAGTCTCCTGAATTCTCATCGACGAGCATGCCTAGCCTACCTACCATACTGATCGATCTTGAAATCAAACTGCTTGTACTTGCACAGGTTGCCACTGTCATTGCAGTGTTCGCCAACTTTGGATTCGCCCACATCAGAGGCATCGGATGGGGTTGGGCGGGCGTCATCTGGCTCTACAGCCTCGTCACCTTCGTCCCTCTGGACCTGTTCAAGTTCGGCATCCGCTACGTGCTGAGCGGCAGGGCGTGGAACAACCTCCTGCAGAACAAGACGGCCTTCACGACCAAGACGAACTACGGCAGGGAGGAGCGCTTGGCGCAGTGGGCGACGACGCAGCGCAGCCTGCACGGCCTCGACATCGAGAGGCGGCGTTGGGGCGGCGGGAGCGGCAGCTACGCGGTGGAGCTGTCTGATATCGCCGAGCAGGCCAAGCGGCGAGCCGAGTTCGCGAGGCTTCGCCAGAAGAACACGCTCAGGGGACACCTCGAGTCGGCGGCCAAGGTCAGGGGCATCGACCTCGACGCCGTCAAGACACCCTTCTACAGCATGTGACCACAACGTGTGATCGGTCGTGCGGCGTCGCTTCCGCGTACTCGCTGCGTCTTTTTAGGAGCGGTACATGTGATGCAAGTGTCTCCATAGCTAGTTTTACTTAGTTTGGGGTTACTTAGTCAGGTTACACGTTTGTTTCTGCCTTAATGTCTGTTAATTACATTACACTCTTCTGAATTTTGTGTATCTCCGCAAGTGGAGACTACCACGCCTTGTTTCAGAAGTGTGTATGTGTTTCTTTTATTTGTTTATTATTTGTATTCTATATATTGATTGGGAAAAGTCAGTGTTTCATCGTTTTGGTGGTCGCGTAATTCAAATTTCATTATCAATTTCACTGGTAGCTTACACATCATGGCTGAGATTGCCTCTGTCAGAATCAGAAAACAGGAAGTCAGACACCCAGATTATACTAAACTTATAGAACGGTAGGGTGACCGATTCTGTATTGATCCATCAGGCAAGCGTGCCAATTATTCTGCATTATGCAGCACTACTAGAGACTAGCCATATATACCTGGGATAGATTTGAACACTACTAGAGACTAGCCATATATACCTGGGATAGATTTGAACAGCTATCCAGACAACGAAATACATGCTTCGCGACAAACCATCTTTCTTATAATGTTAGAGAATCATGTATTCATGCCCAACATGTCAATTTTGATTAATCACTAGAATTGCACGGAATATTCAGGCTTCAGACTTCCTGGGGCAGTTGGCTAATCGTCTGTTTAGAAATTATATTCAGTGTTAACTATGCACTAAACTTTGAATGAAAGACAAAAAAGAAAATACTTGTCACAAGATGCTCAGGTTACCAGATCTGCATATCAAATCTCAAAAGATCAAGAGAGGGGTTACTGAATTTGTTACAGCAACTAGAAACAAGACTATTCAACCACTAATTAATGCACTATTCACAATTAAAGAGAAGGAAAAGAATATACAAGTAACAGATCAACTCAAGGTGCCCAAAGAATTATCTAGCATATTTCTGGAAAATGTTTTGACATGAGAAAATCTACAATATCTCGGGGCAGAGCATATTTGAGTTGAGCAGTTTCTAAGAAGGCTACATCAGCCCATTGTAAGCAGTAAGCACCAACAAGAGCTTCAAAATGTTCCTGCACCAGAAAGCTTGAATGTTGCCATTGGTGGAGTAATTCTGCCAGATAAGATTTACCCAAGGCAGGTCAATGACTACCGAGCAAGTTGACTGCAATCACTTCCAACTCTAGGGCCGTCAGTCGTTTTGATTGTCCTTTAGCCTGGAACGGTAACGGAATTGTCGAAGAATCAAAGAGATTTTTCATGACAGAATTTGCATTGTTCCTGCTACTCGCAAAAAAAAAAAAAACTACTTTCCTTAAATTACTTCATGGTTAAACAATCCTGTTTAATCATATTAATTTAGTTTATTTTCTTTCTCTCGTTGTTCGTGAGCACTCTAGCTCTACTGTACTTTTTTTTTTTTATTATTAATCGATTTCCAGTAGGGACGGCCCCTCCTGTTTGATTTAAAAAAAAAGGAAAAAAAGGATGTAAAAGGCTATCTGCAAGATGTTTTGACATGAGAAAAAACTTCAATATCTTGGGGCAGAGTGTATGTGAGCAATCTCTAAGAAGGCTACATATCAGCCCATTGTAATTTGTAAGCATCAACAAACTTCAAGATGTCCCAGCACTAGAAGTAGAAACATTGTATGTGCACCAGGGAGTTTGCCAGTGGTGTAGTAAATTTTTTTTGACCGAATGGTGTAGTAAATTTTTCCAGATAAGATTTTGCCAAAGGCAGGTTACGATCATGAATAAAAAAAAAAAAAGGCCAAAAGGGGTGGCCCTGGTGAAGCTTATTTCCAGTCATTTGGAAGGCACGTCGTTCTCGGCCTCTTGCTGCTCATCATCATTGTTGATGTGCGTGAGAAGTTTGACCTTGCGGCACTTGGCCTGCCATTGCCGCTTGGTCATCTTCACCACCAGGGATCCGTCCTCTGCGCTGTGAGACCTCCTACACCATACACATGAAATGCTTGCGTGAAGGCGCATCTCTTCATCAGGGATAAAGTTGGTAATGAAATCATCAACGCTCATCCTCACCTCACATCGACCGCTATCCCATTGTCACTGAATTTGATTTATGCTATGTACCAGTATATTATTACCATCCAAAATTAGCAAACAGCAATGCTCTGTGTTTTGTTTGAAATATGTACTTGTATGAAAAACAACAATCTTTACGCATATGGTGGCAGAATGCCGTGGTTTGCCCAGCGCCTTGTGTCAAGGAGTGAAGCTGGAATACGAGGAAGCCGCCCCATCAAGTCGACGAAATCCAATAGATGGAGGTCCATCAGGTAGAAGATGCACTGGGGACTCGTTTCTTTTAGCCACCTCTATGGCTCTATCTACACACGGCCTCAACATGTCAACTGTACAGTATTACCAAAACATGCCTCTCACAGCCAAGAAAAATTGTATTTTCTTCATCAAACGTAAAAATATTGTAAAGGGAAGGCTGGAAACAAATGTTTCCGGTACTCATGATTATTATTGCTATGTAGTACGAGATTTGCCATCTACTGTACAACTTTATCAGTCCTGTCAACTGTTTTAGACGTGTCCTGTTTTTCTTCCATACACTGATACGCCGTGTGCAGCATGTTAATTAGATGCATATTT
Source organism: Hyparrhenia diplandra (assembly GCA_015847255.1). Taxonomy (NCBI): domain Eukaryota; kingdom Viridiplantae; phylum Streptophyta; class Magnoliopsida; order Poales; family Poaceae; genus Hyparrhenia; species Hyparrhenia diplandra. Next base: position 35,947 of record JADLZK010002573.1, read on the forward strand.
ACTGTTCAGATGCATTTGAAACAACAGCATAGTCACAATCCACATCAACTGTAGTCCTATCCTTCGAACGCCTCTCTCTCACTGTAACCCAACTGATCTTCCATTTCTGGAGCAAGCTTACCCTGCAAACCAGAAAATATTGAGCGTCAAAAAACCACATAGAAATCGATGATGCATATCCGCAGCGTGCCTACTCAATGCAGGACGTTGTCATGGGTCCTATGAAAGCTGCCCAAGATGGATGCAAAAGAACGAATTCCTTTATTCTACAACACGCGTAGAAGCTCACCTCTCTGGTTCAATAGTCCTTTTAGCTAGCATGAGAGCCAAGAAGACAGGTACCATCGCTGCACATAGATGCTTAAGAGTATGACCACTAACAATCTGATGAGTCCACTTATAGATAGGCTTGTCGGCAGCCTCTTCCACTTTAGCAAGGAGGTAAAATCCTGAGATTGTTTGACAAATCAGAACAGATACAGAACCCAGATTGAATAACTTGGATCAATAGTGAATTATGCTTAGAAGAAAATCCCTGACATTCAGTAGTACAGATCTGTTAGAGTGGACAACTGCTGACATCAATTTTTTTAAGATCAAGTGGGGAAAGCAATAGAAGAACTCCAACTGTAGAGGGACTCAGAGAAATTGAAGAATTCGATAATTTCCATATACCACATTCTACTCCATCTGAATGTTAAGTCCTAACCTTTTCTTAGATTAATGTCCAATAGATAATCAAAAGAGCATACATCACAGTGCACTGAGAAACGCTCACAAACCTGCTGCCCACAACCAGTAGCTTGAATGTGTATACATCGGTGGAATTACTATAGCCATCACAGGTAAAGCAATGCATGGAACGAACTGAACCACTGCATACGGGCGAAGATCATCAAAGTGTCTGCATAGAGGATAAACAGTGAAAATAGAGGGGGTTGAAAAAAAAAAAAAGGTATTCTCTGAAGGGAAGAATATTCGAAAACATAGGAAAAACTTGCCTCCAATACATGATGCTCAAGGCACCAGTAATTACAAGTGGTGCAAGGGACTTTGCACCTGCTCTGTCATCAACCCTTTCAATGATGAATATAGCCATGACAGAAGTGAAAGCAATCGTCATCTAGAAGAAGAAAACAATTATGTCAACCTTCACCACGTTAAAAATTCTAGAACATCTCCTTTGGTTTTTTCTATCTCTGTTTTGTTACTGTGCAGGGTTTTTTCCCTTTCCTTTTAGGCCCTTGTACCTAAACCTATTCTTTCTTTATTTTGTTAATAGATATTGGTATTGATCTTGTGGTGGTTCATTCAGTGGGGAAAACTAGAACATGAATTATGATAAAAATGTAAGATGATGCCATTTAGTATGTTGAGGAATATCAGGAAACTGATCCTAGTGAGTAGGGAAATCAAGGATAGTTGGCCTCTCCTTGCTAAAATTCCCATAATTCTGGTACATTGCACACACGAAACTATGGGACTCCTTAGAACTAAGCACAAGTAGAAACTATGGAACATAAGGTAAAGTGAGGGGAAAACAACTCACTGGCAGTCTGTCCCAAACTAGTGTGGCATCATTTGGATTAAGATGGTAATACGAAGAACCAAATCCAACAGCAGTGACGCCGGCAAAGAACAGTGTCCAGCTCCAGAGCTCCCCCTGCGAGCTGGCAGCAAGATTACAATCAGAGCGCATTGAGCCTGTGACCCCAGAATGGTAGTGAAACAGGTATGAGAAGGCGTTGAGCACCTTAGCCTGAAATAGTTGTTGTAGTGGCACAGGATGAGCCCCGTGACGCCAACGAAAAAGAAGGGGATGTTTGAGATGACATTCAAGGTGTTAGGGATCCCTGCAGCAGAGATGAAGAGTTAGATCGAAAGGGTGGCACTAAATTTCAGCATGGCAATATTTGGTTTAGATCAATAAACTCAGTATGTCAACATGTATGTGGCACAGGTCCATTATTATCTGTACCATCAGTGTGGAGTGAAGCTTACACGTATTCGATCCAGCTTCCAATTCAATTAGCCAGTAGCATCAAAATAACAAGATAGAATTCTGAATTTCGGAAGATAGTGGGCAATCTACCATGAAACGCGAACAAACAGCGAGCGAGAGCACGATTTGCTGGCGTGAAGCTGTACAAGTGAACAAGTCTGTTTGTCCCCTTTTGACCTCAGTTGAGCATCGCTTGAGATTCCATTCCATTTATTATGAATCGAAGAAACAAATTCGTCCTATTTAAGCTAGGGATACTACTATCCTAGGCACTGAGGCACGGGGGGTGTGGGGGTGCAGTACCTAGGAAGAGGGTGCGCTGGTCGGCGAAGTCGTGGTAGGCCTCGTCCTGCGGGATGGCGGGCGTGACGAGCATGAGGACGACGAAGATGGCGGCCGCCACCGCCCAGGCCACCCACTTCTTCTTCCTGCTCCCGTCCATGGCCCCACCCGTGGATGGCCGGCGGCGGCTGGGTGACGGATCGGGAGTTGGGGTGGGGGGCGGATCGGCAACGCGGCGTGGAGAGAGATTTGGACTTGTTTGCTTGGTTGGCTTCGCACGGCTTCGCTAACTCTTGCTTTTCACGCTCCAACTGCTTGCTAGTCAACTTGCTTCCTAATCGTGCCTTTTTTTTTCCCCCTTTTCTTTAATCTTATCTTATTTATAAAAAAAATAATGCGACCCAACCTAGGAGGAACCAGGGGCTTTGTTTTTAAGCGAGAAAATGGGCGCAAGATAAGTCCGTCTCCCGATGGGGATCGAACTCGTGAGCGTTTCTTCCACACCAGGAAAATAACTCCCGAGGCTATCGCCCGCGTCCCAATCTTATCTTATTTATACCTACTAATAAAGAGAGAAAATTTCAGTACCACTTTTTTTCAACTTTTTCTGCCTTTTTTCTGCCCCGACATCTAATTTGAGCCGGACTTCTTTTTTCTGTCCGCCTGGACTGTCTGGATTTAGTTGGATAGGCTTCTTCTAACTTCTAAGCCACGTCCTCGCTCAGAGTCCTGGGCTGAGTTAGCTTCCGTGTTGTGGGCTGAGTTAGCTTCCATGTTGCCTCCAGAGTCCGCATGAGAGGAAAATACGGCTTTATTATATCCTAATCGAATAAAAAATAGCTCTAAATCGCACCCAAAGAAAAACACACATGATACTAATCACCGAATAAATCAAGCAATATAACGTGAATAGAACACAAATTAAAATCAGTTAAATCCTACTCCCGCTCTTTTCTATTAGCGTGATTTTGTCCGCCCACGTCCGTTCTGGACTCAACCGGAACAACTTCCTAGAGAAGTACTCTGTTCTATTTGGTAGTCCCTCTACCGTTTGGCATCGGAGAAAAAAAAATCTCTCTGTCCCGACGGACATCACTGAAGAGGAGAGGAAAATACATCCCAAAAAAAAAACATAAACGGAAAGAAAAGAAGCTCCTCTTTCAATAGGACTCTTATAGATGTTAAAATATAATCTAGCCAATCCAAGTCCAACTATAATATTTACAAGCCCATAAATTCATAGGGATTAAAATCAGAGAATAATAGAGAGGATAAAATCAAAATTGCTCGACAAACTAATTGAGGCAACCGCAAAAACTCCTCGGATCAAAAGGAAAAAAACTTAACAACCCAATTTATCGGTCAATATACATTATTGTTCTCTCACAATAAAACAACATCAGTCGGATCAGCCGCCGAGGGTGCCGATGACAATTTTATCTCTATAAGTGAAGCTGCTTCCCTAGCCGAAGCACAAAAAAAAACTATATATTTGTAAAATTTTAGTTAGTTTAAATATTATAATTTGTGAAATATATTGTTTATAATATACATACTGTCACCGAGGGTGCCGATTCAATTGTCATTGATTTTAAAACTATAATGGAAGCTGCTTCCCTAGCCGAAGCACAAAAAGAAAACTATATGTTTGTAAAATTTTAGTTAGTATAAATATTGTAATTTGTGAAATATATTGTTCATAATATACATTCGGTCGTTGTCGAGGGTGCCGATGCAATTGCCATTGATAGATTCAAGGCAGAACTGTAACATTGATAGATTCAAGGCAGAACTGTAAGGGTGGAGAAGTTGTTATTAACAACTTAAGAACCCGTGCAACGCAAATGACGGGTATGTTTTCTTTAAGATCTTAAAAATAAGGAAAAGCAATCGTCCTTTTTCCGCTAATGAGTCTGCCCGGCTCCTCATTAACCTCATTAATCGCGCTCCTCCGCCTCCAGCCCAGCCGCGGAGGAATATCACCCCGCCCGGCAACCGACGCCCACGACTGACTCGACCTCCTCCTCCGCCGCCCCTCCCATCGCGGAAACCGTCGCTCACCTGGCTACGCATCAAGGCTGTGCCGCCGTGCGTATCCGCGAGCGATCTCCTCCCCAAACCGCGCGATCTCTTCCTCCGGTCACCTCCTCCAATCACGAGCAGCACCGTCGATGCCTCCAGCCCCGTCCTCGCCTCGCGCTACCCCTGCAAGCGTGGTCGTCCTGCGCTTGGCTTGACCTGTGTCCCTTGGTCGCGGTGGCGGCGCCCGACGTGGCGACCGGACGTGTCCCGTGCACCGTGCTGCGGAGTCGCTGCAGGTGCAGGCGGAGTTCCGACTTCCGAGTCGTCAACCGCGCCATCGTCCTCAACTCCTCCGGCGTCGCCGCGCACGTAACCTCTCTCCCCGTGATTGATGCGCTCGCTCATCTGACTGGGCAACACCGCCGTCTAGCGGGAGCAACTCCAACTTCTGGACCACCTACTCCGGCGCCCACGCATGGAAGTAGCAACTCCGCCAACTCCGCCCTCACCCGACAGCGAGGTCAGACCATGACCTTTTCTCTCTGTTTAACCTGTAGCTGCCCTGCTTCTGCCTTAATTTGCTTCGTTCCTCCATTCTGATTTCCTTTTTCCCATGCACAATCCTGTATGTTATCACTATGTAGTAGTAGCATATAAGATATTCATTTGTGTGAGATTAACAGGCTCATAGATATTTACATGCTTCAACATTAATAAATAAAAACCATGTGTATGATTGAATTGCACACTATGTTCAGGAAGGGATGCTTCGACAAACCATGCTGAATTTTGCTTGCAGACATTTGGAGACAGGGTATCTCAAGCTGCTGCGGACGTGATAAACAATATAATCGGTGCAAATATTTTGTTCTAATTACTAATTCTATCAGTGCAAAAATCGAGAGCGGATCGGAGGATGATGGAGAGGAAGAAAGAGAGGTGAGCATCCCATATCCAGAAGATAAAGTATGGCCTTGCTTTTCTCGAATGGAGGAATTTTTTTTCAAATAAAATAAGCTGCGATATTCTAGAAGATAAAGTTTTCCCAATTGTTGGTTTTATTTAATTTGTAGTGCTGGTAGGGAGCTCTACAATTTACTACATGTAGCTCTAGGTACTTTGATACCTACAGGGTGCCAACGACAGACCCTCTTAGAGCAAGTATTATAATGCCCGCCGGCTGCCGGCTAAATAAACCTGCCATGTCACTTACAGCCCGTATAGTAGCCTGCTCGTACACCGGGATGGCTAAAAAGCCGGCTGTAATAAAAGTGCAAGCATTTAATAGCTACCGTGCATGCCATCGGTGGATTGGCTAGGAGAAAGGAGGCCGGTGAAAAAGTCTGACTACGCGCTCGCTCCTCGCCCGCTGCTGGCTGCAAGCCGGCGGCAGCTTTCTCGGTTTGTGCGTGCAGCTCGGCGCTTCACTCTCCGCCGGCTCCCTTCTCTCTCTTCCATTCTCACTCCTCCACCTCAGATTTTGTTGACGTGACAAACTATACATCCTGGCCGACCGTATGCCTTTATAATACTTGCTCTAATGGTCCTTTGGTGTACAAAAGACCATGAGGATCTTTTCGATCTCTTTTGTTAATTAGTGGCATTTAGAATAAAAAAAGGGCTTAGTAGATGATTGCCATCTATCCAGACTGCAATAGTACAAGTATGCTCTTGAGGAATAAAAAACACGTTGCTATCTACAGCTTCAATCCCTGAACAACAATTCCAATTTTGATATTGGCATATTACCCTGCATTGGAGTCCCCCCCAGGTCCTGGTTTTTGGAGTCTCATATTGACATGCTAGGAACCTCCTGGTTTCAACAGTAGTAGAGATTTTTAGAATACTCAATGGCTTTGAGTTTCATATTGCATTGGCGAACAACTCAGCTCATTTATTTTTTTCTTCATGTACTACTGTTTACTAACAGTATTTGGTGATTTTTATTTGTGAAAGATGAATACCTGATCAGACCTGTAGTATTTTTTTAGTAAATAAACCCTATATATAGATTGTATCATTTGAAAATCATTCTGCATACTTAGGATGTCACTGAAGTAAATTAGGGAGATGCAGGACACTAATTTTGCCATTGAAGTAAATTAAGAAAGTAATTGAACTGTCCTTATGGTACTAAGCACTTTGATCACATATGCACTCTATGCTTTCTCTAATAGGGAGATGCAGGATGTAAACGGAGATGAGGAAATGGGGGAACGAGATCACCCCTTGGGTTGCTCTCGGTTGCATGTTATAAGCACGGGAAAGCCCCCGTGGTGGCATGTACATAGATCTCGGGATTACAACAAACTCAACCCTTATCTATCCTAACTAACACCTACAACCGAGTTACATTGATGTACAATGGTTCAAAGAACCTAGACATGACTATTCTTAACACCCCCTCCTCAATCTCAACCGGCCACTAAGTTGAGATTGGACCTAAACCTGTGAATTCTGGTAGCAGCAATTGGCTTTGTAAACCCATCAGCAAGTTGGTCATTTGTATGTATCCACCGGATGTCAAGAAGTCTCTGTGCAACCCTTTCTCTGACAAAATGAAAGTCTATTTCAATGTGTTTCGTCCGTGCATGAAAAATCGGATTAGCAGACAAATAGGTAGCACCAATATTGTCACACCAAAGTCGAGCAGCACGCGGATGTTGTATACCCAGCTCATCAAGTAGCTTCTGAATCCACATAACTTCAGCTGTTGCATTAGCCAACGACTTGTACTCGGCCTCAGTACTCGAACGAGAGACCGTAGGTTGTTTCTTGGCACACCAGGAGATCAAATTCGGTCCAAAGAATACAGCGAAACCCCCGGTTGATCTCCTGTCATCAGGGCACCCAGCCCAATCAGCATCAGAGTATGCACTTACCAAGGTAGACCCGGACTTGCTAATCCTCATCCCAAGCCGAAGAGTCCCTTGAATATATCGGAGAATCCGCTTGACAGCACTCCAATGAGTAGTCGTAGGAGCATGCAAGAACTGACAGACCTTGTTAACCGAGTAACTAATATCAGGTCGGGTGAGGGTGAGATACTGAAGCGCTCCGACAACGCTTCTGTACCTTGTAGCATCATCAGCTCCGAGTGGATCACCCTCTGTAATGCTCAATTTTTCAGCCGTGTGAAGAGGAGTATCAACTGCCTTGCACCGGCTCATACCAGCTCGATGAACCACATCAGCAGCATAGCGGCTTTGAGAAAGTTTAAGCCCATCACCGAGAGACGTGACCTCGATACCCAGAAAGTAGTGCAAGTTGCCAAGATCTTTGAGAGCAAATTCCTTTTCCAAGTCCTTGAGTAATGCAGCTGTGGCTTTTGGAGACGAGCTGGCCACAATGATATCGTCCACATACACAAGGACAAAGATGTTGTAACCATGCCGAGAGTAATAAAACAATGATGTATCTGCCTTGGAGGGCACAAAACCAAGAGCTATAAGTTTGGCACACAACCGGGCATACCAAGCCCGTGGTGCTTGCTTGAGTCCGTAGAGTGCCTTGTCCAATTTGCACACAAAGTGTGGTCTTCTTTGGATCATAGTAACCGGAGGTTGCTTCATGTAAACTTCTTCTTCAAGAATGCCGTGTAAGAAGGCATTTTGGACGTCAAGTTGACGAAGAGACCACCCTCTTGAGACAAAGAATGGACAGGATCAACCGGATCGTAGCAGCTTTGACAACCGGACTAAATGTATCTTCATAGTCAATGCCATAACGCTGACGAAATCCTTTAGCAACGAGGCGAGCTTTGTATCTATCAACAGCACCATCAGCTTTCCTCTTAACCTTGTAAACCCACTTACAGTCAATGATATTCTTGCCACTCGGAGGTGAGACGAGGCGCCAGGTTTTATTGTCCATCAAGGCTTGATACTCAACATCCATTGCTTGCTTCCACTTTGCATTACCAAGAGCTTCATTGATCGTGGAGGGTTCCTCAGAAGTGATAGTGGACAGCCCCCAACGTACGGTACCATCGATTAATCGCTTAGGCCTGTCGAATTCCATCTTTCAAGGCGAGTGGCGTGTCGGTGAGGAGCCGGAGCCACAGACTTCAAAGTGTGAATGCGGTCGGGCGTAGAAGATCCGGGGCTGGAAGTCTCGGCTGTCCCACTCACCAGATCAAGCTGTGCAGCCGCAGTTGTGGCCACAGGGTCGTGAGGTGAAGAAGTACCCGCACCTGCCACAGACGATCCCGGAGATGCTGTCGAGGAGGCAGGACTGGTGGGCGATTGTGGCTGCAGAGAGAATGTCCGTGCCGATCCCGACGTTGATCCACCGGGCACTGCGCAGGGGGAGGGGGGCGAATCAGCCTCGGGTGTCGCGGCCGTCACCGAGGGGGACACATGAAATAATGTGTCGGCCCATTCTCATGTACCGCCGAGTCGTTCGCCGTTCCTTCATCGTTGTGCGCCGAATTTTTTTCTGTAAACACGGAGGAGGCAGGAGCACTGGAACGGGGGTTAGTAGATACAGTATCATCACTATCTCGATCCAGTAATTGCGCATCTCCGAAAGAGGTAGAGGGTAGAAGGGAAGATGAAAGAAGAGCAATTTCGGATCTAAGCTGAGCACCAGCGTTTGGATGGAGTTGGGCGAAAGGAAACACGTTCTCGTCAAACACGATGTCGCGAGATATATAGATACGGCGCCGGAGGGATCAAGACACTTAAACCCTTTATGAGAATCATCAGAACCAAGGAACACACATCTCTTGGAACGAAACTGAAGTTTCCGAGTATTATACTGGTCGCAGGTTTGGCCAGCAAGCGCATCCAAAGGTGCGAAGAAAGGAGTAATCAGGTTTTTGACCCAAGAGCCGTTCATGTGGTGTTTCATTGTTAATAACTCGAGATGGCAATCTATTAATAAGAAAAACTGCTGTTTGGAAGGCTACATCCCAAAATTTGAGTGGCATAGAGGCATGGGCAAGCAAAGATAGACCAATTTCTACGATGTGCCTGTGTTTGCGCTCGGCCGAGCCATTTTGCTGGTGTGCATGTGGGCAAGAAACATGATGATCTATACCTATGCGTTTGAAAAATTGATTAAGAGTTTGGTATTCGCCACCCCAATCTGATTGAACATCTAAAATTTTGCGCCCAAATTGACGTTCAGCTAAGTTCTGAAAGTCACGAAAACGAGCAAAAGCCTCAGATTTATGGCGAAGGAGATAAATCCAAGTAAACTTGGTGTGATCATCAATAAACGACACATAATAAGTATTCTTCCCGACCGAGGATGGTGCGGGACCCCATACATCAGAGAAAATCAAATCTAAGGGACTAGTTGAAACACTTGTAGACCGAGGGTATGGAAGCTAATGACTTTTCCCTCGTTGACACGCATCACAGATGGCATCTTTATTGGACTTGAAAGAAGGGAGACTATGGCGATGGATAACTTGTTGGACGACAGCAGGAGACGCATGCCCTAACCTAGCATGCCACGTATGCTCGGACGGCTTGAACACGCCAAGGGCTTGATTCAGTGAAGGCTTGAGGGGGTAGAGTCCTCCTTCACATCTGCCGTGCAGTAGAGTTCTCTTGGTCCCCTGATCCTTGATGAAAAAATCATTCGGATGAAATTCTAAGAAAGCATTGTTGTCACGAACAAGACGGTTAACGGAAATAAGGCTTTTGTGGGCTTGTGGTACATGTAGGATACGATTTAGATGAAGTGGGCTATGTGGAGTGTGCAAAGTACTGTGACCAACATAGGAGATATCCATACCTGACCCGTTGGTAGCGTGTACCTGCTCGCCGCCATTGTACTTGTCACGAAATGACAGCTTGTCGAGCTCGCCCGGTGATATGGTCGGTGGCACCTTCAGATCCATGTACCGGTTGGTGTCCACCCCATAAGACGTCATGGCGCACGCAGGCTCTTACGTGGCGGCCCGTTGAAGTTGGAGTTGAACCTCTTGAAGCGGCCGATGCGCCATGTGCCCCCTCCTGCCACGATCCGGCAAAGGACACCATGAAGAAAATTACGGCCACGTTCGCCGTTGCTGCTGGGCGCCATTGCCACGACCGCCGTTGCGGCCGCCACCACCACGCCCCGGCCACCGCGACCACCACCACCGCGGCCGCTATTACCGGACTGGTTGTTGAAGTTTGCACCGCCACCACGGCCACCCTTGGTGGCAAGATTGACGGAGTGCTGGTCGCCGCCACGGAGCTCCCGCCGTTGTTCGTGGCTCACCACCACGGGACCGGAGCTCTTGGAGTGAGATCGGATCAACCCGGTTATATGCCGGTAACCACCGAGTCAAACTCCTCTCCCAACCCCATGAGTATGTAGGAGACGAGCTCGTCGTCGTCGATCTTCTTGCCGGCCGAGGCCATGTCATCGGCCAGGCCCTTCATCTTGATGAAATACTCCGCCGTAGTGGAGGAGCCCTTGCGAGTGGTTGACAGCGCCATTCGTGTCGCCATGACACGCGCCCGAGACTGCGAAGCCTGCAGCCCTTGAATGGCAGCCCAGAGCTCGGCTGCGGTGGTCGCCTTGGCCACCTGGGAGAAAACATCCTTGGACAAGGAGGAGAAGAGATACGCCCGGACCTGACTGTCCTTGGCGAACCACTTGTCGTAGTCGGGGTTGGCCGCCGGCGCGGCCTTCTTGCCATCGGCATCGGGAGGACCCTCCGGCAAGAGTTCCGGAGGGGGCGTGGAGGTGGGCTTGGTGAAACTCCACAGCTGGGCACCTTGAGCGTCGCCGTGACTGGGCCAGCCACATGGAGTAGTTGCCGCGGGTGAGCTTTTCAGTCACCGGCGGCAGGAACCCGAAGGAGAATGCAGCGGCGGCGTCCGATGGAGTCGCCATGGAAATGGATCTAACCTAATCCGCTTGGATATGTTTGGCGCCCCGATACCATGTAAACGGAGATGAGGAAATGGGGGAACGAGATCACCCCTTGGGTTGCTCTCGGTTGCATGTTATAGGCACGGGAAAGCCCCCGTGGTGGCATGTACATAGATCTCGGGATTACAACAAACTCAACCCTTATCTATCCTAACTAACACCTACAACCGAGTTACATTGATGTACAATGGTTCAAAGAACCTAGACATGACTATTCTTAACACAGGACACTAATTTTGTCATTCTTCTATTTTTGCTAGAGCACAGCAGCATAGGGCTTCAAGATTTTCATACCAGTTTTGGAGACTGACACTGTTCTTGACTTCCTAGATTGTCCATGTTCCTAGAGTTCGTTGGGAAGAAAGAAAACTGCATCTTCCAACTAGATTTGGTGCTCGACAACATGTTTCAATGAAATCCTAAAGCATGTTCAGTACATTGCCCTTTCATGCTTATATTGGATTCCTGGCAACAATTCAACATGCGTGCAATTTTTAGTAAGAAATAAATAATTTGATTTATATTTTTTTGTTTGGTGAAGTTTTGAGCTGCAACAGATGGAGCATTTGCCTTTGCTTGTGCACTGCCATGTTTTCTCGCTGTCGTCTCTGATGGTCTGCATCAATCAACTTGAGAGGAATTTCCTTATTCCTGACAACATGGTAGACATGATACAGTTTGCAAGGCTGTGCGACACTTCCTAGCTGCTGACAACATGGTAGACTCTCTTTGCATCTACATTTATTAAATCTTGTTACTTCTTGTTCGGACTTATTTTTGGAATCCGAAATTACTCCATGTTTTTCTTAATAAGTGTAATAACATGTAAGCATTATTGTTTTCTGCACTTCATGAACTGACAGGTGTTGTTGGAAAGCAAGATTAATGGGAGAACTAGGAGTTGCAATTATAAGTGAGCATAATTGACTGGATCGCTTTTGGATATGGGGAATAATGTAACAATTCCTTACTCGTGTGTTTTACCATTCTATCCTTGAAATCTTGTAGAAGAGAGAAGAATTTGGCAACATCGTTGTATTTGACTATTTGTATTCAAAACATCTTTTTCTTGTTTACCCAAATACATAGTTTTTAGTTTGCTATAAATTGGAGAATCCTACTGTAGGTAGTGCGGTACCGCGGCGACCACTAATCAGTAATCGACCGGCCGGTGCGTTCTCCGAATGGCCTAGCTCTAGAGACAATGACACAATGTTTATATCTTGGTTGAGGGGCAAGATCGGGCTCCCTAGTCCGGTGTGATCACTATCCGAGCTCAAACGCCGTGCGGGTGCGCATAAGCGGATCGAGAGAGGGAGCGGGCTCCCGTGTCTCTAGTGATTGAGGCTAGTGCCAATATGAGGGTAAGCAAGGGTGTTTGGGTGCTCCGTTTAGCGCCGCTCCACAGAGAGTCCTTGCCCCTCCTTTTATAGTGGCAAGGGGAACAAGACATGTGAGCTCTCCGAAGTTGAGGAGGGAGTGCGAGGGACAAGGAGCCATGGAGCGGCGGGTAGGTGGAAAGAGCTCTTCAAACGAGCTCGTTGGTTGGCCAGAGTTCTCTTCGAGCTCTTGGCAGCCGGATGTCGGAATCGGCCGCCGCCGCACGCTGAACCGGGCCGGGTGATGTTCATGTGTCATTCTGTTCGATCGTGGTTGGAAGCCGCCCTTCGCATGGGAAGGGGTTCAAGATGCTCGCCGCTTGCGCTAGCCGGAGACCGTAGTAGAGTTGTTGGATGCGCACGGGGTATGGCGAGGGAGTTTTTGGCGAGCTCTTTGGCCGGGCAGAGCCGCCTTCGAGCTCTTTGGAGACCCGATATTGAAATTGGCCGCCGCTGCTCATTGGGATCGGAGTTTGGGCGGCCCCAAGGCGTAGTCCTTAATCGCGGGGAACCGATCCCGCCGGGCATGGGCGCGGCCATACCACGGATGAAGTCAAGACGCGACGTCCGTCCGCATTTTGAGGAAACCGTGGTGACGCTGTGGGAGTTGATGGGGTATGGCGTGTGATGGAAAGGGACCTCCTCCCGTTGAAGGCCATCGCCGGGGAGTGTTTCAGATTTGCCGGGCTTCAAGGCGGAAGATAGGCAGCCTTCCGCCGGCCGCTGGATTTCGCCGAGCTCGAAGTTCCAGCCAGGCGGAACGGGTCCTCTGAGAGGTCGCCGCCGCACGGACGAGAGCTCGCTCGAGGAGAGCTCGCGCAAAGGGGATGCGCCCCTTGGTTCTAAGAGCTCACGCCAGCCGGCCCGCAACTAAGCAAGAGCTCCCCACGAGCCGGGAGCTCTTGGGAGGATAGTGAGCTTTTGGCCGAAGGGCTCTTAGCTTGCTAATGTCGAGCGGGGAGCTCATCCTTACGTCTCCCGACATCGTAACCCCCACAAAGCTCCCCCGAGCATTTGGGAGAGAAGGGTCTCTCCGCATGCCGCTCGCCGCATGGTAGCTCTTGCTGCAAGGGTCCTGCGGGAATGTTGACCGTGGGTGCGCTACGACGCGCACCCGGGTGTTGAGAGCAGCGAGCTCTTCAAGGAGGCTTTTCGAGTTTGTCACGGGCTCATCGGCCCGTTTTTTTTTCCGGGCCGCGGAGATGGTGAGCTTGAACCGACCCAGCCTTGTCGGGGCCGAGATCGATCTCGTGTGAGCCGCTTGACGGTCCCAGCGAGGCCCGAGTTTGTTAACTCGCTCACACGATCGACTAGTGGATCGACCCGATCCCGAGGGCACGACCCCGTGGTCCTCGAGCCCCCGGGGTTGCCCGAGGCGAGGTGCTTCCTCCTCGAGGGGCCAGCCGAGTCGCCGCAACCCCTGATACCGGACTAGGCAGAGCCAGAGCCCCGAGCCCTTGTGCTCGTGAACGTCGATAGGCCGACATCTGGCTCGAGGAGCTCGAAAACCTCCGGTTGGACGGTGAGCTTCGCACCACCGAGCCCGCCTTGGCGTCGAGCTTTTCGACGCCCTTCCCGTTGTGTAAAAAAAGAGCCGTTGGGACTTTAAGTCTTTAATGTCGCGGGGCGGTTCTGATTCCCGCCGGAGTGTCATCCACGCGCCACCTCGTGAAACCCGACGTGGCGAGGTGGGTCCCCCCCGTGGCTTCCCCTTGACGCCTCCGCCGAGGCGAGGGGCTCTTATAATGGACGGGGACTCGAGGAGCGGTTTTACCTTTTCCGTTTCGTGCCCCCTCGCTTCCCTTCGCCAAGAAGATTCCCGCCGCCTTATCACGTAGATCCATCCTCCCACTCCCTCCCGCCTAGTGAGACCGAGAGATGGGTTCGTGGGTCGCCATCGACGCGGAAGGAGTCGTTGATCGAGACAACGTCGCGACTCCCATCCGCACTACGGACGGAGGCGATGGAGGGATGATCCTCATTCTTCCTCGACCGGACGGTATTATCGTCGATCGGTCCACGGACGGGCACGCCGGCATGACATCACCAGATCGGGCTGCCGAGCTCCAAACGCCAAACGGTATCGGCTTCCTCTCGACGCCGGACTAGTTCGGAAATCCGCCTTGTAAGAGCGGCGGGGCCGAAACAAGGCACCGTATGGAAGATCCGCTAATGACTTCCGACCGCCAATCCGGTGGGAGGACGAGTGGTTCTGACCGCATCTCCGCGGCAGACACCGCCGCATTCTTCGCTGGCGGAACTCTGGGTGGTGGCGGGAAATGCCGCCGCGAGCTCTATGGCGGAGGTTTCAATTCGCTTCGACTTGACGGTGAATCATAAGGGAAAGCCCTTCGCCGCCCTCCGCATGTGGGAGATGGTGAAGGAGAAGGCTCCGCTTCCGGTTGGACGACGAGTTCTGCGAGGGGACGACGCATGAAAGGCGCCCGAGATCCCCAAGTCCCGAGACACCTAAGAGCCCCTGCTTGGTCCCGACTTGTGCGTGATCGACTCCCACGGTATGCTCGGACATTCGGGCCTCACCCTCCTTCCCCGAACACGCCACTGGGGCGGTCGGGCTTGGCGACATCGTGAGGCCGGCCCGTGTCGCAGCCTTCCGGGAGAGGAGGCCGGCGGGAGGGGGACCTCACCCGCCCCATGGGTCCTGGCGCCCCTTCAACTCGCGGGCTCGCGCCGTGCACTCCACGACGCTGAGCCGATCTGCCCGTGGCCCACGCCTGGGAGTGAAGACGCGCCCTTCTCTGCGGTCGTGGCGACCTGCATCCGATGTCCTGGGCAGTGTTCCACTTTTTGATCCTTGATACCGCGGGCCTGCCGTGTCGAGTGGATACGGTGAGCTCTTAAAATGAACGATGAGCTCGGGCTCCATTGCAGGATCCGCCAACGGCGATTCAGCTGATAAGCCTCGAACGGGCGCGAGCTTAGGAGCGGGCTCATGGTTGCGATGAGCTCGGCGCGAACAGCCCGCTGGCCGATGAGCTCCGGCGATGTGGGGGCGAGCTCAACGGAAGGAGCCCGGGCGGCGGCGGGTGGCGGCTGGCGTGGTTCGATGATGATGGCGTTGCTCCCCGTTTGCCACGACCTCGCTGCCCAGCTCGCCGCGGGCCCCTCATTATGTGAGCCGGGTCCGAAGACGACTTTGAGCTTACCGGCGCCCTTGGGAGCGTGCCCGCGCCCAAACCTCCGCGAGCTCCTCGGTGGCAACGGAGATGAGGGACGGCAGTGTGTCGTCGTCGAGGCTCACCGAGGGCGCCGGCGAGCTCGAGGTCCGTCCTGGGCCGTGAAAACCGCCCGAGCACCTCGTCGTCGATGTCTCGATGATGAAGAGATGACGGAGCGGGGAAGGTGCGAGGGCGGGGGCCCGTCGGGGCCGGTCTTAGGGGGGTTTGCCGGGTCCCCGGGTACCCTTCCTCACCCCGGGAAGGTCGGGATAGACGGCGTCCCGGTGTCCGCGGCGGCGTTGTCGCGGCAGCGCCCCCAGCGGTGTGGACGTCGTTCTCCGCCGCCCCATGCCTCGATGACGCCGCGGCGCCTCCCTTCGCCCTGCGAGGATCCGATGTGCGTGCTCGGCCACGCGGAGTTTGAGACCGTCGTGGCCTTGGGCGTCTTTCCTTGTGTCTCCGGGTTGCTCATGCGGTTGTGCTTTTCAGGGTGTCGGGACTCCGCCCAGGATGGGATACACGGCTGTCCGGCTTTCGGGAGGGCCTGGGCGGGCTTCGTCGGAAGCTGGCTGGGTTGTCGCGACGCCGAGTGAAAAGAACTCCGGCGGCCGCTCACCTTCAACACCCGATTCCTCGAGGCGTCGGACGGAAGAGCGTCATCGAGTCCATCGTGACGCGGGGCCGGGCTTCCGGGCGACACGAGGGGGCCGCGCCGCGGGGCGCTCGGCAGGAGGAGCTCACTCGCGCCTGCCGCAGCCACAAAAGATGCAAGGGGAGCTCGACACCCTCGCCGCCCTCGAGGGACAAAGAGCTCAGCGGTCGGCAGCAGCCAGGCGGAGTCCTTACAAGAGAAGACGGAGGACCGCCGGTGTCTCCGTACAAGGACCGCGAGCTCGCGAGTGAGTGTCCTCGCCCCCATGTTGTCTTTCTCCCTTTTTTTTTTTTTTTGTCTTCGGGTTTGGGGTCGTCGTCCTCACCGGCGGGACCTCTCAGTATGACCGCGAGACCGCCGAAATGTGGTCTTGTTGCCGGCGCGACAATCGCGGAGAGGGACCGGCTCAACGCCGAAGGGAACCTCGGGCGCAACGGCGGGGGGCTCCACTGAGCGTGGAGTAAGCGGGGGGCCCGTCGACTTGGTTTTTGAGCCGTGGTGACTCTTGTCTCGAGCCGTTCTTTTTGTCTTGCAGGGAGAAGGAGAAGTCCTTGAAAGCGGCCGGGATGTGGATGACAAGACCCGGAGTCGGCTCCGCCGAGGTCTCCTCTGCAAACGCGCTGAGCTCCAAGGCCTGCGGGAGAAGGAGGCGGACTTGAAGCGCCGCACCGGTGACCTCTATCATCGCGCGGAAGGAGGTCGGCCTTGAAGCCGCCGCCGCCGAGGCCGAAGACGGAGGCCGAGCTCGAGCGGCAGGCGGAGCCTCGCGTCCGTAGTGGGGGACGTCCGCGATGTCCTGGCGTGGAGGAGGCGACGGATCCGGATCATGCGGGTGTCGGACCTTCCGCGCAAGGTGACCGAGGACGCCACCGGGTGGTCCACAAGGCGTCGTCTTCACCCACTACCCCCGTTTCGAGGTTGATCTTGTGAAAACGGGGTGGGCCGGGCGTGGATGATGCCGACACCGGCGGAAGGCTGCTGCCGCCGAGGCCGCCACCTGAGCTCTCCGCCGAGCTCTTCAAGCTTGCTGCCGAGGAGCTTGAGGTCTTCGAGCCCCCGGCCGGCGTGGGTGAAGCAGCCGAGGAGCTTGCTGAGGAGGAGGCCGCAGAGGACGTCCCTGCCCGAGAGCCGCTAGGCCGGGTTTCCCCACCGCATAGGAGGAGTTCGAGGGCGTTGGAGTTTCGGTCGTGATAAGTTTCTAAGTCCTCGTGGTCGAGGCACTTTGTAAAAACTTATGGCAATGTGTGTTTTTGTTAATGGAAAGCGTCTTTCCCCTCTTGCCGCGTTCAATTTCTACTTTGACTTTTGTGAGCTCGTGTCCTTGAGAGCGGAATGGCGGGTTTCTCGCCGGCCGCGGGGCGCGGGAGGTTGTTAGGCAGATCGCGCCATGCTCTAAGTTCGTTGAGCTCGGGACTTAGTCGTTTCGAAATATCACTTGGGCCGTAAGGGGAAAGGCGTGAGTTCTTGAGTAAGAGCTCGTCGTTGCGCTCTAGACTCGTGAACTTTTTGCGAAAAAAACAAGTGTGTTGAAACGATGGGGTGTGCCCCCCATTCCTGTAGCCCCGAAAGCGATGAGTGCCTTCGCCTGGGCGAAGGCCTGGTGTTGCTCAGTTTTTGGTTGAGCTTAGGGTGTGAATTCGAGGTGCTTGCACGGGCTTTTGCACCGAATCGGTGCTCTATTGAGCTCTTGCGACTATAAGATTTCAAGTACATCTTAGGGGTAAAAGCGGCGTAGGCGCTCGATGTTCCATGCGTTGGTGAGGACTCGTCCCTGGTGGTCCTTGAGCTTGTACGTGCCCGGCTTCAACACTTGGTCGATGGTGAAGGGGCCCTCCCATGGGGCGGAGAGCTTGTGCTTGTCTCGAGCTCTGGACTCGTCGTAGAACGCGTGATCGCCGACAATGAAGGCTCGTCCCTTGACGTGCCGCCGTGATAGCGCCGCATGGATTGTAGGTACTTGGCGGGGTGGATGAGCGCTGATGTCGCGAAGCCATCGAGCTGGTCGGCGGCGTCTTCGAGCGGCCGCTTGGTTGTTGCGCTCGTCTTTAAAACTCGAGCTCGTGGTGAGCCGTGCTCGAGCTCGGTGGGGAGGACCGCTTGGATCCGAAGAGCGAGGAAGAACGGGTTCTTCCGGTGGGCCCTGGCTGGGTGTGGTGCGGAGACTCCATACCACCGCTGGGAGCTCGGGCGAGCCATCGACGAGCCGTTCTTAAGCCTCCCGAAGATGCGGGACTTCACGCCTGCGGGATCATCCCATTAGCGCGTCTACCTGTCCATTGGTCAGGGGTGGCTGACAGGCGTAATCGACGCGGATGCCGCGATCATCGCACCGGTCGATGAAGAGCTCTCCACCGAAATTGGTGCCATTGTCGGTGATGATCGAGTTCGGGACCCCAAAAGCGGTGGATGATGCCGGTGGAAGAACTTGACAGATCTCGGCTCGCATCGCGCGATGGGCATGACCTCGATCCACTTAGAGAACTTGTCGATGGCGACGAGGGGTGCGTGTGTCCTCCGATAGTCCGAGCGGTCCTACCATGTCGAGGCCCCAAAACCGCGAACGACCCGGTGGGGGGGATCGTCTGCGGAGGATTGGGCGGAGGTGCGTTGCTTGGCAAAAGAACCGGCACGGCCCTCGCAGCCGGACGACCTGGGTGGCGTCGCGGCGGTCGGCCGTAGAAGCCTGGCGAAAAAGCCCAACGAGCTCGCGGTATTGCGTGGTGGCCACACCGCCTGCTGTGGATTTCTTTGACGAGCCCTTCACCCCCGCCGATGGTGATGCAAAGTCTTGAAGGATGCCGCCGCCCGCCGCCGGTAAAGAGCTCTTCTCCCACGAGGGCGAAGGTCTTGGCCCGCGGGCCAGTCGTCGCGACTCCTCGCCCTGGGGGGGGACGCCTTCCTTTAGCCACCGGCAGAAGAACGAGGATGCGCCCGGTCCCGGCTTGGGACGGCGGATCCGGTTGGTCCTCGGGCCAGCCGGGGCAGTGCCCGAGCCCGCACCGAAGAGCTTGCGACCCGGGCAGGCCTTCGGAGCGGGAGAGCCCAACCCTTCGAGGACATCAATGTTCATAGGGTCCGCCGGGGGAGCCCGAGCTCGCGTCCTCCGAGCGGACTCCTCTTTGAGCCGCATCGAAGGCTTGCGTTGCTCGTGCATGAAGACTCCCCGGGAACCGGCGGGCGGTCTGATCGCGAGCTTGGCGGGCGTCGGCGTCGTTGTTGAGGTTGCGGTGGATGTGGTTGACTTCCGGTCCAGTAGAAGTGCTCCTCGAGCTCGCGGACCTTCCTGGTGGTATGCGACCATCTTTGGGTTAACGCGATCGACCTCTTTCATGACTGGTTCTTGACGCATCTCCCCGGATCTCGAGGTGCGGGATTCGAGCTCACGCGATCGCGGAGCCCATTCACCGGCGCCTCGTGCTCGGCCTTTTGTTGGAGGCGGGAAGTGGAGTCGTGTCGAATACTTCATGCGCACCTTTAGGAGAAGTGAAGCCGGCGCCGGCTCCGACTTTTTACCGAGTGCAAGACCCGCATGGATGTTGGGTGGTGCTCTCTCGGTCCATTGCGACGGTCTGTCAGGGCTTGGGACTTGATGGCGCCCCCTAGGCGCATAGACGAAGGCCCCATGAGCTCGATTGCCCATTTGGCCATGCGACCTCGACGTGACTCCTGGCTGGGTGGATGACCTCTCGAGAGGGTATTTGGAGGATTGGTGACCGGGTGGGAGTCAGTGCCCCGAGCTTGCGCCGGGTGATTAGCAACGCTCACGAGCTTCTCGAGCCGTATAGCGAGCCTTGGTGTCTGGAGGACCCTGTTGATGAAGTAGACCGCGCCGACCGCACCTTGAGCGCGCCCCCCTCCCTCTCTCTCTCCGACGACGAGGCGGTGCTCACCACCTTCAGGTGGCCGAGATGTAGAGGGAAGGGATGGGTTCATTGGGTGGGAGCGACGAGCACCCGGCGGGGCAGGGTATGAGCGTCGAGTCGAGCTTGCTGGCCTCGCCGGTCGTGAGAAGCGCTCAGTCTTCTTCAGCAATTTGTAGGCGGGAGGCTCCGCTCCCCGAGTCGAGCTATGAAATGACTTAGAGCTGCGAGACGGCCGTGAGTGATCGCGACGCATTTGACATTCTTGATCGGCCCCATGCTCGTGATGGCGGCGATCTTCTCGGGGTTGCCGATGCCGCGCCGGAGACGATGAAGCCGGCAACTTCCCTCGCGGGACTCCGAAGACGCATTTTCGGGGTTGAGCTTGACGCCGAACTCTCGAAGCTTGGCGAAGACCTTTTCAAGATCCGGGACAAGGTCTTTTGAACGCTCGTCTTGACAACGATGTCGTCGGCGTGACGCTTCCACGAGCTTTCCGAGGAGCTCTTTGAAAACTTTCTCGCATGCACCTCCGAAAGGTGGCACGGCATTCTTTAAACCGAAGGGCATTGTTACGTAACAAAATGCGCCAAACGGAGTGATGAAGGAGGTGGCGAGTTGGTCGAGCTCGTTCATCGCTATCGGTGGTAACCGGAGTAGGCGTCGAAAACAGGCGTCTCGCACCCGGAGGTGGAGTCAACAATTTGTCGATGCGCGGCAAAGGAAACGGATCCTTTGGGCATGCCTTGTTGAGACTCGTGTAATCAACACACATTCTCCATTTCCCATTCTTCTTCTTGACTAGAACAGGGTTGGCTATCCACTCGGGATGATACACCTCCTTGATAAACCTGGCAGCCAGGAGCTTATCTATCTCCTCGGCAATCGCTTGGCGTCGGTCGTCGTCGAAACGCGTCGAGCCTGCTTCACCACCCGAGAGCCGGGCTTAATATTCAAGGAGTGCTCGGCGACTTCCCTCGGTATGCCGGGCATGTCCGAGGCTCTCCACGCAAACACGTCGAGGTTCGCGCGGAGGAAGTCGACGAGCTCGCTTTCCTATTTAGGAGTGAGCTCGGACCCTACGCAGAGGGTGCGTCCGTCCTTGTCGACCTTCATTTCCTTGGCGTCTTTTTTACGGCTCGAACGTGCTCGCGGCCTTGTTGAGCTCATCGGATGAGCTCGACCCCTCGGCCGCTTGGGCTCCTCGTGTGAGCTCGTGCCCACAGCCTTCTTGAGCTCGGGGCGTCTTCCGCGTTGGCCCAGGCCGCCATCTTTAGCGCGCTTCGCTCGATCTCGGCTAGCGGCGTCGGCGTCTTGGGCGCGGCGACCTCGCGGCCGAACGCGTGTTCGAAGGTGGAGTCGACGGTGATGACTCCCGGGCCCGGGAATCTTGAGCTTGAGGTAGGTATAGTTGGGAACGGCCATGAATTTCGCGTTTCTGAGGGGAGCACCTCGAACGTGAGGATCTCCTTGCGGAAGTTGTCCGGTGCGAAGGTGACGGGAGGTCGGTCGCCCGAGCGGGATCATGCGCTTTCCGCACCACGCCGTGGATCGGGTCTGGCGAGGGACGGAGGCGTGCTTTGGTGATGCCAAGGGCTTGGAGCGCATGGACGTAGAAGGTTGAGGCCGCTACCCCCATCCATTAGCACCTTGCCGAGGCGCTTGGTGCCGATGATGGGGTCGACGACGAGCGGGTATCTCCGGGTATGGGATATGCAGGGGGTGATCCGCCTTGTCGAAGGTGATCGCCGAGTTTGACCACTTGAGGTAGGTGGGTGTCGCGGGCTCGGTGAAGAGGACCTCACGGCGTGTGAGCCTGCCGGCGCTTGGACTGAGGCCGGAGCCGCCGAAGACGGCGTTGGCGGCGCCGTCCTCGATATAGACGTCGTCGCCGTCGCCGCCCCTCGAAGCTCGCCGCGGGCTCCGGCGGGTTCGCCCTTGCCGCCTCCTTTCAACGTGCCCATCACGTGTTTCTTGAGCCGGCAATCCTTCATCTTTGTGCTGACGGGACCTTCGTGATGCGGGCAGGGGGCCTCAAGCATCTTGTCGAAGTGTTCCTTGTTGGCGAAGCCCTTCGTTGCCTTGGGAGGCGTCGTGCGCTTTATCCGCGACGGCGAACGAACTCCTCGTCGCCGCCGCCGTCGCGGGGCGCTTGCTCCTCTTGTTCTTTTTCTGCAAGGGGGGGCCGGATCCGTCGGCCGATCTCGTCGCCGCCCTTGGGCTTGCCTTGCCCGTGACGGCGGAGACGGCGTCGTCTCCCTCGGCATGCCTGGGGTGGCGAGGTCGAGGAGCTCCTTCACGGACTGGGCTTCTTGACGCCCCGAGCTTGCGGATGAGGTTTTTCGCGACGCGGTGCCGTGGGTGAACGCGGTGATGATCTCGGTCGGAGGCCTCGGAGAGGTTGTTGCGAGCTTGGAGAAGCGCCGGATGTAATCGCCGCAGGCTCTCCCCCCTTCCGCTTGCATCCGCGCAAGTCCCAGTGTCGTGCTTGGCCCGGGCGTAGGTGCCTCGAAATTGCCGACGAAGACGTCGCGCAGTCCTCCCGGGCCGCGGATGGTACCCCGCGGCAGTGCTCGAGCCGGAGGCCGTTAGTCCGCGAGATAGAGAGGCGAGTTACGGATGATGAAGTAGTCGTCGGCGCCGCCCCGCATCCGAGACGATAGTCCTCCGACCACGTGGCGGGTCGATCTCCGTTGCAGTTCTGCACCGTCGGTCGGCCGGAAGCGCGAAAGGAGCGGGGCCTCGTGGGATGCGCGAGAACCAAATGCCTTAGGGCGCCTCGAGCCGAGCTCGGGCGGCGACGGTCTCGCCGGCGTTGGGCTCGCGGCCCCGCGCCGGCGTCGGCCGCGACTCTTGTCCTCCTTTCGCCGTCATGTCGCCCGCGCGGCGCGCGGCGTATGTGCGAGGACGTTTTTCGTCGTCGCCGTGGTGATACTTCGTCGTCCCCCGGGACGTTCTTGTCCGCAGGGCCTCCGCCTTCCGTCGGGCGTTGATGGTGTCGCGGCGTCGCGTTTTCGCCGATCCGTCGGGCGCGTGAACCTCTCGGGATGGGAGGAGGCCTCGTGCTCTTCCCGGCCGTCGATGACGCGGAGCTCGCCGCTTCTTTGCCCGCCTCGCCACGAGCTTCTTGACTTGCTCGTGGGTCCGGCGTGCACAGGGTCTCGGGGCGCGGGCGCTCAGCAGGACTAGCGGCGGCCGCCGAGGTTGCAGGAAGCTCTTCCGAACACCGGCGGGGGCTGTTCGGCCGTTGTCGCGGTTGATGCGGTCCGCGGACATCTCGAGGCTCGAGCTCGTGCGTGTGGGCGCCCCGTCCTCCTTGCTCGGCGAGGAGGGCTTGCGGCGGCTCGGGGCTGCACCGCGCTCGAGCTCTTCGAAGTTCCTCGGCCCGGGCTTTGACGCGATCAGCGGGCGGGTCAGCGGCGCGCGCGCGAGCTCGGGGGGCGTATGCTCGGGGTCGGCGGAAGGATGGCTATCGAGCGCTCCCTCGGGGGGTGTGACACATGTAACACCGGGCGCGTGTGGGGTCGCGATCCCGTGAGGCTCATTCCATTGAGGGTGAGCTCGAGTTCGCGGATGGCGGTCCGCAGGGGCTCATCGCCCCAAAGAGGGGGAGCCCGGCCGGCCGTCGGGGTACATCTTGGCGTATGCCGCCGTGAATCGATCCACCGACGCCTGGCGTCACCGGCGAGCCCGGAGGACGGCGTTGGCGATGGAGAAGGTGACATCACGGAAGAGAGCTGCGTGGGTTCGCGTCCCAAGGCGTCGGGGAGGAAGTTGATCGGGGCGAAGAAGCGGTCCGCCGCCGCGGGACTGGGACCGGTGGCTCGGCGGGGCCCCCGCCTCATGTCGGCGTAGGACGGAGTCGGTGGCGCCACGGAGGCGCGCGAGG
Source organism: Hyparrhenia diplandra (assembly GCA_015847255.1). Lineage (NCBI taxonomy): Eukaryota > Viridiplantae > Streptophyta > Magnoliopsida > Poales > Poaceae > Hyparrhenia > Hyparrhenia diplandra. The sequence goes on from JADLZK010002573.1 coordinate 60,088, forward strand.
GATGTCCTCCGCGCCGCATCGGGCGGGTGAAGACGGCTCCACGAGGGACTCCTTCGGCCGGCGTCGGTGAAGTCGGCGCGCCGGGCGCGACGGGCGCTCCGGTCGGCGGTGACGAGGAAGAAGCCATCGGTGGTGGATCGTCGCACCGCCGCTCCCCTACGGGCGCCGCCAAGCCGTCGTGGTGCGTACCGCCGCGACCTCCGATCGAATCGTCGGCCGGTGCGTTCTCGAATGGCCTAGCTCTAGAGACAATGACACAATGTTTATCTTTGGTTCGGGCAAGATCGGGCTCCCTAGTCCGGTGTGATCACTATCCGAGCTCAAACGCCGCATCGGGGTGCGCACAAGCGGATCGAGAGAGGGAGCGGGCTCCTGTGTCTCTAGTGATTGAGGCTAGTGCCAATATGAGGGTAAGCAAGGGTGTTTGGGTGCCCTGTTTCCGCCGCCTCCGAGAGAGTCCTTGCCCCTCCTTTTATAGTGGCAAGGGGAACAAGACATGTGAGCTCTCTGAGTTGAGGAGGGAGTGCGTAGGACAAGGAGCCATGGAGCGGCGGGTAGGTGGAAAGAGCTCTTCAAACGAGCTCGTTGGTTGGCCAGGAGTTCTCTTCGAGCTCTTGGCGGCTTCGGATGTCGGAATCGGCCGCCGTCGACGCTGGGAATCCGGGCCGGGTGATGTTCATGTGTCATTACGTCTTCGATCGTAGTTGGAAGCCGTCCCTTCGGCATGGGAAGGGGTGGCCATGCCGGGCCGGGCGTCAAGATGCTCCGCCGCTGCGCTGTCGGAGACCGTAGTAGAGTTGTTGGATGCGACCGGGGTATGGCGAGGGAGCTCTTTGGGCGAGCTCTTTGGCCGGAAGGAGCCGTCTTCGAGCTCTTTGGAGAACGGATATTGAAATTGGCCGCCGTCGTTCACTGGGATCGGAGTTTGGGCGGCGGCCGAAGGTCGTGTAGTCCTTAATCGCGGTAGGAACCGATCCGTCGGCATGGGCGCGGCCATACCACGGATGAAGCCGGGCGACGTCGTCCGTACTTGAGGAAAGCGTGGGTGACGCGGCCGGGAGTTGATGGGGTATGGCGGTGTGATGGAAAGGACCTCCTCCTGGTAGCCAGAAGCGGCGCGTGGCTACGATTACTGTCGGGGAGCGGTTGGCCAACCCCGTACTTGCCGGCTTGGCGTGGAAGATAGGCGAGCTCTTCCGCCGTCGCGGGATTTCGTCGAGCTCGAAGTTCGAGCGAGGCGGGAACGGGTCCCCGTGTGTGAGAGGTCGCCGTCGCGACGGACGAGAGCTTCGCTTCGAGGAGAGCTCGCCAAGAGAGGGGATGCGCCCCTTTGTTCTAAGAGCTCACGCGCGTCGGCCCGCAACGGCAAGAGCTCCCCCACGAGCGCGGAGCTCTTGGGAGGATAGTGAGCTCTTGGCGTTGGCCGAGCGGGCTCTTAGCTTGCTAATGTCGAGCGGGGAGCTTATCCTTAGCGTCCCGAATATCGAACCCCCACACCTACTATTTCAGATATGATGATTTGAGATTCAACTTGCTTCTCTTATTCATATGACTCTTGAGAATTTATGGTCTCCGATCAATGATCAGAGAGGGTGCATGTTGCCCTTTGGTAGTTTAGTTTGTCATATTAAATGCTACCATGAAACATTTCTAGCTCCCGTTGCAACGCACGGGCACTCACCTAGTACTGCTAAAAAGAGTGAAAAGCAATCGTCCACCCGGCAGACGCATGCCTTCCCCGATAAAAGAAGTTACCCGAGGACACCGCCTTCTACCCCTAAAAATAGAATGCTCGTAGATGTGGCTAAAAAAACACCGAAATTACACCTCCCTCCCACCGCTAAAAATAGAATGCTTGTAGATGTGGCTCGAAAAAAAACGCCAAAACTACACCTCTCTCACCCTTAAAAATAGAATGCTTCTAAATCCGCCTAAAAACAGCCGAGCAAAAAAAAAAAAAAAAAAAAAAAAAGAGATAAAAAGAAGGCTGCATCCACAAACGAAATACCAAAGTCCATGTGGCGAGTAGATGTAATACACATAGTCATACAAAATATGGAGTAGAAAGAAAAAAATAGAGAAAAAAATTAAGAAATAAAAAAAAAAAAAAATAAAAAAGTGAACTATAGACGTTTCACTCTTTTTTTAGCAGTTGGGCTAAACTATTTTACCAAACATTTTTAGAATAGCTTCAACTATACCAAAAAAATTCATGTGTGTTGCCATAGGCATATTAAAAATCATGATCCCAATATATTACATGAGTATATGTAAAATAAAATAGGAAAAAATGGGGAGAAAATGACACTATTCAAATTTCATTGTTTCAAAGAGTCGCACAAAGTTGTTTTACCTAACATTCTCAAAAAAGCTATATCAAAATAACTTTAACTCTACCAAAGAATCCTTGTCTTTGTCATAAACAGATAAACATTCATGACCCGGTGCAACGCTCGGGCATGTATCTATACTACTAAAAAGGCCCAAACATAGACTCTACCGGGCGGGCGTTCCCCAAGATCGCTCCGCCCGGTGAGGATGAGAAGTATGGGGATCAAGCAAACTCGTGTTGAGAATAAAGTATTTCTCTCATACAAAGTATAATTATCTAAACCGGTGAGGAATAAAGGTAGCTTAAAAATTGTAAGCATAGAAAATATATAATCTAAAGTCTATAAGCGTGATATATTGTTCTCTTCTTTTCTCACACGACTATGATGAGTACAATTTCAGAATCTTATTGGAAGCATATAATCTTGTTGAGCGAAAGTGTCAAGTGAACAATATAACACCCGTGAAAGCAACGCACGGGCATGATCCTAGTGTCTTTATTAAAAATCATTCATTTCTCTTTTTTTTTTTTTGAACTTTTCTTTTCTCATCAAATCTGGAACAAACAATTCAGGTCACTTGCGGTATTTTTCCTTTTCTCATCAAATCTAATAAAGATAAAAAGAGTCGGTTTGTGAAACGTTGTTTTCAACGGGAGTCAAGACCCGAATTGTTTGAAGTTTTTTTTAAAAAAAAGACCTGAATTGTTTGTACAAGGTTAGTTTTTAAATTTCATTCCGGACTGAATTCCCTGCTTCGCACTCCCGTATTCAAAATCATTAGCAGATTAGCTTCCTATATGCTGTACGAAGTACTACCTAATATATGTGATCTCGAGCAGGTAGAGGGTTTGTTGCCTGTGGCGAATCCAACAAATTAGTGGCATCTTAGATGAATGTTAATGCTAGACTTTTTTTTATTTTTCAAACAAAGTACATACACAATGATGCAAGTACGTCACCATTATAAACGAAAGCATATTCTATCTCATGAATATCTCTCTGACTAAATCGGCAAATCTTTCTATTACTGAAGTCAACATAATCGCCTAAGGTAAAAATAATAACACTTAAAAATCTTATAAAATAATAAATCAATAAAAAAATTAGAAAAATACTTGTATATTTGAATTTTGGGTGTTGATGGATATTTTTCGCTTCTAATTTTCTTCTACATTATGTTTGTCAATTCCTTCAAGATTTTTCAAGTGCTTTAGAATATAAATCTACACATATAATCTACATGATTTTTTTTTTTCAAACTAAAGATTATTGATGTTTCTCGTTTACAAGGTTAAGTTTTTATGAATGGAGGAAGCCGTGGTAAAGAAGTGCTGGAAGGGGAAAATCGAAAACGCAACGCGAGCGGCCCAACGCACAAGACGACGGCCCGCCGGAACGAACCGAGGAGTGCCAATCCGCGAAGCGAACAAAGACAAAACCCTAGCCCCCGAATCGAAATCGAAATCGCAATCTCCCATCGTTCCGTTCGCATGGCTGGAGGTGGCCGGCGTAACCGCCAGCGCCGCCGGCGCGCTAAGGCGGAGGAGGATGCGCCGGTGCCGGTGCCGGTGCAGGTGGAACCTGCAGAGAATTCACCCGACAAGACACCCTCCTCGTCCTCTTCGGGCGGCGGATCCACCGACCGCATCGCCCAGCGCAAAACTCCTCAGTCCAGGCTCCACCCGCAGCCGGAGGACGAGGACGACGACGAGGTCTGGCTGAAATCGGACATCATGGCCATGAGGCGCGACTTGCTCAACCTCATCCACCGCTACTACCTCGAAGCCATCTCGCGACTGCCCCGCGCCGAGCTCAGAGCCACCCTCGCCCGCGGCATCCTTGTCGGCGGCCACTGCTTCGGTACACTGCGCCCACCCCACAACATCATCGTCAACGCCATCTGGTACACCGCCGCGTTCCCCTCCACACCGCCGCAGATGACGACGATGACGACGTCCGCACGGTTCTCGCCACTGACGGCATCAACCGCATCTGCCACCGTTCTCTGCAGGGCCTTGTAGCTTCGCTCCGCCACTACTGCCCCTCCATATCCGCCGCGGATGCTCTCTACCACCTCATGGGTGCCAACGCCGACCTTGGCTCCGCCATCGCACTGGCCAACGGGACCAGCAAATCCTCCGCCCTGCGAGTCATGGCGCCTCAGAACCTTGATGCCTTCCAACTAGCGGCCGAGGTGGCCCGGCACCCCAATCCCACAGCATTTGCTCACTTCGCGTCGGCACTGCCCACCATCAATGCCAAGAACAGTTTACTTGAGTACCTGCTCATCAACTATCTGCTTTCACCTGGGAACATCGACCACCTCACCACTGTGCTAGTGCCGGAGTTGCCAGATGAACCTCCTCAGCCGCCACTGAAGCTAAGGCCACAGGTCCTTGATTGGATTTTGTCTCAGAGGCAGCAGTTCAGGGACACTGCAAAACAAGTGCTGGATGTTGTCAATATGGCGTCGCAACACTACACGTTGCAAACAGGCGAGGAGCTTGTTCTTCATTCTGTATGTGGAGCAAGTCTAGTAAGCGAGGAAGGACTGAACAATTGCTTTTACCACATCAATTTCCTGGCGAGTCGCAAGTACTCTGGTTCTGCACGAGGCATCCCTTTGGTCTTGTTCACTGAAGCAACTGTTCTTGCTCACGATGAGATTTGTATCAACCTGTGCGTGATACTTGATCCAGCCAAAGAGATCGGTACGCACCCCCTCTACTCTTCTGATACTGCATTATACAGAAAGCTAGGTCCACAAAATTCTGTTCCAAATATGCTGTCATTTTGTGTCTCAAGTTCATTTACTGTTACTATGTCTATCTAAACCGTCAATTTTCTGCTTAAATTGGTTGCTGTCTGCCAGAAGAGAAAAAAAATATGTGTGAACACACTGATGCTGTCATTTTGCTTTGACACAATAGGCACGATGGGCTCCTCCATCTCGTTTAATTGTTTCATTGTTAAAGCTACTTTAATAAAGTCAGATATTGTCATGCTGAGCACCTGAAATCTTTGAATAATTCCCTAAAACTCCATACAATCATGTACCCATTTTGATGACACCAAATCGCAAGCATAGAGAATACATTTCCCTTTCCTTTGTTGACCTGTACCTGGAATAGAGGAATACTCATTGTTTTAATTGCTTTGATTCTATTTTTGTTTGGCTGTAGGATTTATTTCGTTAGAGCTTTATCTCACCACCATAGATGAGATGGATACTTCTTGTTACCACCTTGTAATGCACAGTTCCACCAAAACACGATAAATCATGTGTGTTGCTAGTTTGCTACTATCTTACTTGGTACAGAGAAAACTTTATTAAACTTGATTCACCATGAGTATATTGAATTCTTTAATTGATTCTTCTTGTCTGATGACCTCGATGTCATACTATGTCCATGTCCTTACCGTGTGCGCTGTGTTTGAAGGATGTTTTGCTGCATCTTCCTGCTTTAGCTCATTCCTGAAAACTAGCTGAGTGCTGTTTACTACAAATTCTGCAACAATACACCACTAACTGACCTTTCTTTACATGTATAGCTTCCTGCTTTGCTTGTGAGGCCAACAGAAAGAGGATCGTGCACCCCACTTATGATGACTACCATGGTTGCCGGGACTTTGAAGAGGACGAGGTGGATTCTAGCAGTAATTTTCCAGAGCTGTTGGATGTGGACTACATCTTTTTTGATGCTGATAGGGACAGAGATGTTGTGGATGACTTGGATGGTCGAATTGGCGATGATGGCATATGTTCTCCTGATGTCTAGGGCTTTGGGAGCTGCGGAGGTCATATTCAGATGTATCAGTGAGGCTGACAATAAGCTGTGAATTTGTAGAGGATCTGATTTGTGGGGAAACAAGCCACAGGGCATTTTAATTTGGCTTGTCTTGTCTATCTAAGCAAATGTGCTGCAGACTGAAGCTAAGGAAAGGATATTGTTCCAATCAAATTGTTTGGTTGTCTCCACATTTCTTATTTTTCCATCAGCTAGCTCTGCGTATTATCATTGGGTTTTCCTTTTTTTCATCTCACAGCGCATATAGATGGTGGCTTATCTAGATAAAGACCAAGTAATACTTGTTTGATGAGAAATAAAAAAAAAAAGTAACAACTATATTAATATTCTTTTTCTTTTCTACTGCTTCCATTTCAAATTGTAAGTTGTTTGGCTTTTCTATATATATGTATCTGGATATAGTGCATAATTTAGAAAATATATTATATCTACAAAAGACAAAATGGCTATATTTTTAGAATGGAGAGAATATAAAATTGATTAATAGGCCTGTAAATAAGTTTAATTTACAAGAACTCAAGAATTGATTTTTTTAATAAAAAATTAAAAGATGGAGGAAGTACAAGTTAGATAGCAATTCATGCTTTAAGTCGGAAAATTCAGAGTTCTTGTCCTACTCGGAGTCCAATTGTTTATCCATCCGTTAAGAAAGACCCAGCAGAACAGGCTCAGGGGATAGGACCCCCATGTCAGTCCCTCCAAACCAACAATTCAATTCAAGAGCCAAACAGATCGAGAATTCCGATGGGTAAGCGACGTAACGGCCGCCGCCGCGCCGCCGGCGACCCGTCAGTCAGTCCCTTGACCTCTTCTGCCGGATCAACTGACCATCAAAAGTCCTCCTCATCCGGCAAATCCACCGCCCATCAACCAACCCGGCTCTCCCAGCAGAGCGGGGCGGTGGGGAGGAGGCTTCGCCACCGCAACCACGGCGGAGGCCAACGGAGGACACTCCGGTTCTGAGGCGGAGGTTGCGGGGTCTCATCCGGGACTTCTACATCGACGCCATCTCGCGCCTGCCCACCGCCGACCTCAGGACGACCCTCGCACGCGCCCTCCTCGTCGGCGGCCACTGCTACGGCCCACTCCACCCCGTGAACAACATCATCGCCAACTCCGTCTGGTACAACGCCGCTTTCCCCCTTCGGCTGGAAGACAGAGTTGAGGTGGATGTAGTCTGCACCAAAGGCACGGACCGCGCCGCCCGCCGCTCGCTTGATGGATTGGTTGCCTGCCTCCTACACATATGCCCCTTCCTCTCCCCCACCGAGGCGCTCTGGCAACTCGTTCGCTCCCGTGCAGATCTCCGTGTCGCCGTCGCCGGCGTTTCTGCTGGCTGTGGCTCTGGCTCTGGTTCTGTTCGGTGTGCCAGACCATCAGCTCTGCGCTCCACGGAGCGAGAGCTTGTCAAAGCTGCCTTTCAGATGGCTGCTGTGGCAGCAAGTCATCCCAACCCAGCTGCCTTTGCGCTCTTTGCGTCATCAGTGCTTCCTGATGTCGAGCCTGATGTCTTCCGTTTGCTAGCCAGCAAGTGCAGCCTCGACATCCATCGCCTCTCCACTGTTCTGCTGCCTTACCCCCTACCCAATGAGAGCCTTCCTCCACCAGATCCGAGCCCAAAGGTCAGCAAGTACATCTCCACAAGGAAGAGAGGTGCCACAAAATGGTGCAACTCGTTGCTTCAAATAGCAGATGCCGCACTTTGCAAGTTCGCCAGCAAAACTGGGCTACACTATGAGCTTCATACCATATATGGTGATAGCTTACTGGAGGATGAGGACTTCAACCACTATTTCCATATCAATTTCATGGCGCAACCAAAGGAGGACAGTAGCCCTAGTTCTGGTGCAGAATCTGGACGTGCCCTGTTTTTCTTTGCCGAAGCACCTCATCCTGGACGCGACGACTTTCGGGAGGATGATATCTCCATTTGCTGCCTTGTTGAACCTTCACCATCGGATGTTGGTACTGTCAATCTCCACGCTCTCGTCATTTCTTTTAATCAACTTAAGGAATGCTTATGCTGCCATATTTGCTTGTTTGATCATTTGCTGCCTGGTTGAATGTTCACCACCTGTTGTTGCTACTGTCAATCTCCACGCTCTCTTCACTTTCATCAAGTGAACTTAAGGAATTGCATATGCTGCCATATTTGCATGTTAGATCTGTAGCGTTCTTAACGTCTGTTCAAATAGGCACTGCCTCAAGGTATTGCAGATTTTCTCATGCCAAAACATTTCCCGACAATGTGTTAAATCATTCTTTTGGCACCTTGGTAGCGGCATTTGTTCCTTTTAAATGCTTTTCCTTTCCATTAGTTGTCCCTTATTGCAAGATGACTATTGGCTTCTAGTTGCCGCAATAAATTTACTAACTCCTTGATTGATCTTGTGAGATTTAAGATGCACATCTGGTAACCTGAGTATCTTGTGACTCTTATTTTTGTCATCACTGGAAGTTTTGGGCACAGTTGCTATACAATAAAATTTCTGAGCCCATGATTAGCTGATTTCTTGTGCCCTGGAAGTATCCAGTGATGACAAATTTTCTGACCCCTGGAAGTCTGAAACTTGATTTCTTGTGCAGTTCTAATAAATCAAAAGTGGCATGTTGAACTTGAATACATGATTTTCTGACATGAAGTAGATGTTTTTTCTTTTGTTGAATCATGTATTTTGTTTGTCTCTGATTGTTCAAGTATTCTATGTTTCTAATCCTTCTTGTGCATAATGCAGATAACTGCCACGCATGCCTTATTTTTAAATACAAAATCAATCACCCTAGTGCTGATCCTTTAGATGACACTCATGATCTTCACTTTGGTGGGCAGTGCTACGAGATTGGTGGAATTGATCATGACTGGAATTTCCAGCCAACTATGATCGTCGACTATCTTTTTTTTGATTCTGACAGGGACAATGGTCTCGTGGAATACCTGCACAATTATTTTGCTCGCGTTGATGCCAACCGTTCTCGTCTTAAGGGCAATGAAAATAATGTCCCTAGAGTTGGAAGTTACCACTGACAACTTGCTTGATAGTCGTGACCTGCCTTGGGTTATTTGGCAGAATTGCTAAACCAATGGCAAACTCCCGGTTGCTACATCCAAATGGTACCTTGAAGAACTGTATTCTTTTACGAAAAGTTTAAAAGATTAACTCTGAAGGTGGCTGCTGCTTTGGTGCCACAATAATACTTTACTTGCCATCCAACCCTTCACTGAGTGGTAGCAGCTAGAAGGTCTGCACCAACATATCAATTTGCAATGATAATGATGTGGGTGTTCATATGGGGTAATCACCATTTCTCCTGAGTCAAAGCATACTTGTGTGCCCTGTAATGAGGGTGTGGATGAGGTTTTGCAACATTTATGTTTGTGTCAAGACCTTTTGTATGGTCAGAATCAATAGCTGTTATAAAGTCAGTTAGGGAGTTAGTCATGTCCTAGTTTGCAGGGCCAATAAGGTCAAAGGGTATTGTTTCTTCATTGTATTTATTTATTGGGTGAGTCAACTTGAGAGGCAAGCAGCCGTGACACCTCTACATGTTCTGTGGCTTGCTTGTAGCTCTTTCAAAGTGGATACTAAGCTCTAGTGATGTATCTGTTTATTCTATGAATTAGTATAGATTTCTGTTTGATTGAGCATTCTTCCATTCAAGTAGCAATTGAGCCTATTTGATGGACCCATTTAACCCAAATAGTATCTAAACCGTAGGTGACTTTGACTAAAGGTTTACCATTTATGTTAAGAAAATGCTAAAAAAACCAGCTAAGGTTACAAAGAGTGGGGATGCTAGCCCCGGACGTCCGGACGGACAGGTGCATCTGGACACCCAAGCCCGTTGTGCCTTCCCAGCCCACTGGGCCCGCCCCTGCCTACCTGCTTGACCCCGCCTACCCTCGCCTGCTGCGCCTACCCGCCGACCCTAGCCCAGCCATATGGGAGCTCGAGCTCGACCTTGGTTCTACCATGCGGCAGTGCATGCAGCAGAAGGTGGGAGAAGAAGAAGCAACACCTGATCTAGTCTTGAAACTGTCGGAAACCAACAGATGAAACACTCATGAAGGTAGTTGAAACACGTGAACATTTGTTTTGAAACACTAGAAAAATACACCTGTTGAAGCACGCAAGTGAGATTGTGCGGTGCTCCGGAGGAGGATTTGTGAGAGGTTTGTGCTTGTCTCGCGGGGATCACGAAGAGCAACACTACAGAGCATGTCATTGAGTTACCACCCTTGTGAGTGGTGTCTTGGAGAGCCTTGAGGGGCCAACTAGCGGAGAGCCGCATAGTCCAAGAAACATCTAAAGATCTCTAGTTTGGTTTTGGCTAATTAGTGACATCCTTAGGACTAATCTCTTTATGCTAAGTGTATGATTAGATTAGAGATTGTTCAAGCCAATGGTGGAGCCGTGGTCATGGTGGATGGATTGAGGTGATTCAAAAGATGATCAAGTGCTCTCTTGGCGTGGAATTGCGATCGAGGTGATCAAAATGGGCTCAAGGCGAAGGTATCATCTTAGGGACTTTTTGATTTCACAATCAAGAAACCATAGAGGGTGTGAGTGATTTATGATCGATAGTCGGACTGTAAGGAGGGGAAAACCTCGGGAACATCGATCCTCATGTGCCTCTAGGTTCAATAATCAAATGCATGCATCCCTACCTAGAGAGCTAACCCAACCTTTGAAATTGTTTATGAAAATGCTAACACATGAGAACATGGAGATGTACAAGTGGTGGTGTTAACACATTTGCGAAGGCGGTGGTGTTTGCAAGGTTGAGATGGGTTTGGGTAGGATTCGATGCTTTTGAGAAAATGAAACGCCTATTTTCTAATGCACCGGATGCAAGTTGGTGGTGAAAACATGCTATCTCCGGAGCTCAAGTTAGTACACTTGTTGGCTAGCATGTTTGTGCAAAGGTGGAGAAGTTAGTGGCGTCGACGGGCTGTAAAACAGAGTTTTACATGCGCTAGACGAGGCTCACGCGAGCGTCAAATGCTGGGGCAACGTCTGACTAAAATCTCATGTTTGGTTTTGATAATTGATGACTCCTTTTTATGCTAATTCTTTGCTCTTAGTGTGCTTAAGAGATAGGATTTCATGGATGACGTGGAGCAACATGATCACGGACATGGACGTTGATGATGGACATGATGGATCGTCGAGCTCACGTGGTGAAATGGAAAGGCCCCGAAGATCAAGGCAAAGGTATAACTTGATAGGGTTTGCTTTCGGTGATCAAGACACTATAGAGAGTGTGATCACATTTTGGATAGATAGCCGACTATCAAGAGGGAATGCCACGACTAATCCGATGTTGAAGTGCCTCTAGGTTCATGTTGACTTTCATATGCATTTAGAATCTAGTGCACTAATCTCGGCGGGATTGGCGCTTTTGAGAAAATGAGATGCCTATTTTCTATTGCGTAGGATGCAATTTGTCGAAGATATCTTGCTAACCCTTGTGCTCAAGTTGGTATACTTGTTGGGTAGTAAGTTCGAGAAAAGGCGACGACGCAGTGATGAAGGAGAGCTTCTATTGCTGCGCCGGACGTTGGGCATGCTGGCGCCCTAAGCGCATCCGGCGCAAAGGTGCCGATCGGGTGAGGAAACGCCGATAATTTTTGTGTTGTACATTAAGTTTTAAAAAATATCCTCCATAAATTAGTGACATATGTTTTCTTTGAAGTTGAAGATCTAAGATTAAGATGATGTCTTTTTTTAGTTCATTATTAAAATTATTTTAAAATTCCTCTTAGCTAGATTGAATTTACTTTTGCATATCGCAACATTGCACGAGGAATTCACCTACTAATCTATACAAAGTCACAAACACACGGCAACCAAACAACAGTTAAAAGCAACGAAACAACACTTCCTATCCTATTCGGAGTCTATAATTGTTTTATTTACTTGTACTTGCACCGGATACATAAAGAAATCAACCTTGTCGTTGTGAAAAAAAAAAAAAACTTGTTCTGTGATCGATCCATAAACAAAGACCCAACAGAAGAGGCTCAGGCTCACTCCCCGACCCGACCCTGCCGGATGCCACCGCTGCGCCGCCGCCCCGCCATATTCCAGCTTCATCTTTGATCGAAACCCTAGGCGCAGATCAGAGTCAAATCAATCGAGTTTTCGGATGGGTAAGCGACGTAGCAGCCGCCGCCGCTCCGCCGGCGACTCGTCCGCCAGTCCCTCCTCGTCCTCCTCCTCCGGCGGATCTACCGACCACAAAAATTCCTCGTCTTCCGGCAAATCCACTGCCCATCAACGAACACGACTTTCGCAGCAGGGACGGGCAGAGGAGGAGAAGGAGGCTTCGTCGTCGCCGCCACCGTCACCACGGCGCAGGCCAACGGAGGACACTGCAGCTCTGAGGCGGAGGTTGCTGGGCCTGATCCGCGAGTTCTACATCGACGCCATCTCACGCCTGCCCACCGCCGACCTCAGGACGACCCTGGCACGCGGCCTCCTCGTCGGCGGCCACTGCTACGGCCCACTCCACCCCGTCAACAACATCATCGCCAATTCCGTCTGGTACAACGCCACCTTCCCCCTCCGCCCCGAGGACAGAGTTGAGGTGGATGTGATCTCAACCAAAGGCACGGTCCGTGCCGCCCGCCGCTCGCTTGATGGATTGGTTGCCTGCCTCCTCCACATCTGCCCCTTCCTCTCCCCTGTCGAGGCGCTCTGGCAACTCATTCGCTCCCGTGCAGATCTCCGTGTCGCCGTCGCCGTCGCCGGCTCTGGTTCTATTCGGTGTGCCAGACCATCAGGTCTGCGCTCCACGGAGCGAGAGCTTGTCAAAGCTGCCTTTCAGATGGCTGCTGTGGCAGCAAGGCATCCCAACCCAGCTGCCTTTGCGCTCTTTGCGTCATCAGTGCTTCCTGATGTCGAGCCTGATGTCTCCTGTTTCCTAGCCAGCAAGTGGAGCCTCTCCAGCCTGGACATCCGTCGCCTCGCCACTGTTCTGCTGCATTACCCTGTACCCAATGAGAACCTTCCTCCACCAGATCCGAGCCCAAAGGTCAGCCAGTTCATCTCTGACAATAAGAGAGGTGCCACACAATGGTGCAATTCGTTGCTTCAAATAGTAGATGCCGCACTTTGCAAGTTCGCCAGCAAAACTGGGCGACACTATGAGCTTCATACCATATATGGTGACAGCTTACTGCAGGATGAGCGCTACAACAAATATTACCATATCAATTTCATGGTGCAGCGAAAGGAGGACCATAGCTCTAGTTCTGATGCAGAACTAGGATGTTACCTGTTTTTCTTTGCTGAAGCACCTCTTCACCAGCACCTTCGTGAAGAGGATATCTCCATTTGCTGCCTGGTTGAACCTTCACCACCGGATATTGGTACTGTAAATCTCCATGCTCTCCTCATTTTTTTTAACTTAAGGATTGCATATGCTGCCATATTTGCTGGTTTGATCTGTAGCCTTCTTAAAAACTGTTCAAATAGACACCGCCTCAAAATATTGCAGATTTGCTTATGCCAAAACTTTTCCTATAAATGTGTTACATAATTCTTTTGACACCTTGGTAGTGGAACTTGTCAATTTCCATGCTCTCTCTCTCTCTCTCTCTCTCTCTCTCTCTCTCTCTGAACTGGACTGCATATGCTGCATATTTGCTAGTTTGATCTCTAGGTTCTTAAGAACTGTTCAAATAGACACTGCCTCAAAATATTGCAGATTTTCTTATGCCAAAACATTTCCTAGAAATGTGTTAGCTTGGCAGTGGAACTTTGTTGATTTGTTCCTTTTTAAATGCTTTTGCTTCCCTTTAGTAGTGAGGAGTGTATTCATTAATCGAACCAGTCACTTTGCGATCCTTACTGCAAGATGTATAGAATGGCTTCTAGTTGCTGCGATAAATGTAGTAACCGCTCACTTGATCTTGTGGGATTCAAGATGCAGATCTGGTAACCTGAGGATCTTGCGACTGATATTGTTTGTCTGCACTGAAGTTTTGGGACAGTTGATACACAACAAAATTTCTGAACCCATGATTTGCTGAAATGAAGCAGATGTTTTTGTTTTAGCGTCAAGTTATCATAAATATAATGGTCTTATAATACATGGCTAACCCTTCTTCTTCAAAATGCAGATAACTGCCACACATGCCTGATGCTTGAATACAAAATCAATCACCCTGCTTCTGATCCTATAGATCATGCTCATGATCTTCTCATTGGTGGGCAGTGCTACGAGATTGGTGCAATTGATCATGAGTGGGATTTTCGGCCGACTCTGGGCATGGACTACCTTTTTTTTGATTCTGACAGGGATAGTGGTCTTGTGGAACACCTGCACAATTATTTTTGCTCGCATTGATGCCTACTGTGCTGATATGAGCGACAATGAAAATGATGCCCTCGGGTTAGAAATTATTGCAGAACTCTTGCTTGATAGTCATGACCAGTAAATCTTATCTGGCAGAATTACTACATCAATGGCAAATTCCTTGGTGCAACATCTAAGGGTTCTGGTGGAAGGGACATTTTGGAGCTTGTTGATACTTAATACAAAGTTTACCTTGCAGAGCTATATTCTTTTGCAAAAAGTAAGAGGCTAACCCTGTACAATTGGTGCTGTCTTGGTGTCACAGCAATTCTTTCACTTACCACCATCCATGCAACCCTTCGCTGAGTGGCAACAGCTAGAAGGTCTACTCCAAAATATCAATTTGCGGTGATAATGATGTGGGTGTTCATATGAGGTTATTACAGTTCTCCCGAGTCAAAGCATTAGTAATGGGTAATGATCGGTTATTCGCAGGTCTACCTGGTTTTCAAGTGAATTTGGAAATTATCTTGTCAGGCCAAGCTCAGATTTCTTTGTCTAAAACCTAGTCAGCATGTGAGCTTCCCAGGAGAAAAGCATGCAATTGCAGTCATACAATTGTGTGCTCTGTGATGAAGGTGTGGATGAAGCTTTGCAACATCTGTTACTGTAAAACTGGCCTCATGCTGGTTAGACTCGAGTCCTTTTGTTTCAGTTTCCTTTCAGTTTAAGTCTTCCTTTGGTCAGTGTCAGCGGCCGTTATGCAGTCAGTTAAAGAACTAGTCTTGTCCTAGGTGGCCGGACGCCATGATGTCGAGGCCAATAGGGTCATTCTCTCTTCATTGTATTTAATTTATTGCATATGTAAAACACACTGCTGCTCACTCGGCAGCACCAAATTCTGTGTCCTTCGAGTTATTGCAATTTAATTTCTGCACTGCTCATTCTCAAAATAATAATTTGCATCGTACCTAGTGCTAGATTGCTACATTTATTTATCTAAACTCAAGCAAGCCATTCTCCAATTTTCTCAGAACTGTTATTTTCTTTTTACATTGTCAAGCCAAGATATTTTGAAATGTTTAGGACTTGTAATATATATCCAGTCATAATGAAGCCTTCACATGTTTTTTTTTTTCTATTTTGCCAACTTCTTGAGTGAAATATGATTTTTAGATAAAAAGGATTTGTTCAGAAGAATGCAGGTGTTCATGTATAGTTGCATCTACATAGCTCCAAGCCGAGCAGCAGAAGTACACGGAAAAAACATGGTGTCTGGTAGCTACAAGGATATTGGATAAATTGAGGCTTCATGTAAAAAAACAACCCAGTTATTTAGGCTGCTACATACTTATGAAGTCAAAGTCGAGAAGCTTACTCAAGCTATAAATTGCCATGGAAACTGTTAAAGTTCATATGATATGAGTCAGTTGATCAATCATGTCCTGAAATGTGTTGATTGTAAACCTATCATTTTTTGGATGAACGTGGAGCTGCATAATGCAGCTGTTCAGTGTTTCTTCTGCTGGAACCCTGTTCGGGATTCAGCGCCCTAGGCGCTAGGCGACCCGGGTACCGTGGTGCCCTACGGGGGTGGTCGGAGTCCTAGGCGGGCGTGGCGGCGTCGGACGGCGGCGGCAGGCGGCGAGGGCGGCGCGTAGATTTTTAACCCGCCCGGGCGGCGCTGGAGGATTCCAGCCATGTGGCGGCGCACGCGCGGCGCAATAGGCTGATTTGGCGCGGAAGGACAACAGGGAGAGGAAAATCGCCCGCCAAGCCGCTATGGATCGGCCACCGTCTCTGGCCATGGACTTCAGGTCCAGCCCAGCAACGACCCATCGTGTCAGTGAGCCCGCCAAGCCGCTATGGATCGGGGCTGGGCGAGTCCAGCTTCGTCGTGCCGCTAGAACCCCATCCCTGCCTGGAGGCCCTTGGCGCACTCAACAGAACCTGGTCCTGGTCCGCATGTCTGCATTCACGGCGGGGGATATATAACTTTTTACCATTATAACGGATAACAACTCTCCATTTCTCACTCTACCGGTTGCCAATACATTTTTACCACCGCTCCTGACCATTCGATACAGTTTTACCACTTTGAACGATGTGGCAGGCCAGATCACCCGTCCACGCTGGCAACCAGTTGGAAATCGACCAAATTGCCCCTGCCTCTCTACCGTGCAAATTGGGCCGGTCTACAGTAGCCCTCTCGATTCTAAAAAAAAAAAAAAAAAAAAAAAGGAAGCCCACGCTCGCGTACAGCCCCGACGCTCGACTCCCGTCTCGCCGTCTCTCCCGACGCCCGAAGTCACGACGACTTCGAGCGGCGGAATCCCGACGCCCGCCGCTTCTTCCTCTCGTCCTGGCGCCAGATCCGGCCGTTACGCGCCGCATCCCGCCGCCCTGCCGCCCCATCCCTGCCGCATCCGTTTGCCCCCACCGCCTCCGCCTTTTGCCGCCGCCGCCGCTGCTTTTTGCCGCCGTCGCCGCCGTTTGCCGCCCCGGCAGCCGCGCCGCCGCTGCATCTCCCCTCCCCGCCGCCGCATCTCCTCGTCCCCCAGCTGCTCTAAATCACGGCCGAGGCAGCGAAAAAGAGGGCGGGGGCATTTTGGTCGACTACCAAGCGGCATCCGGCGTGGGACGGGTGATCCGGCTTGCCACGTCATTCATAATGGTAAAACTGTATCGAATGGTCAGGAGCGGTGGTAAAAATGTATTGGCAACCGGTAGAGTGAGAAACGGAATGTATTGGCAACCGGTAGAGTGAGAAACGGAGAGTTGTCATCCGCTATAATGGTAAAAAGTTATATATCCCTCACGGGGGAGGTCCTCCCTCGGGTTGATGCGGCTGGCAGAGGTCCTTCGACAGGGTGCACATGAGTGGCAGTCCCTTCGAGACGGTGCTAACACCACGCGGCTACCTAGTTGATGAGGCGGAGGTACTTGTTGACCTGCACACAATTGACATCAAGCTACTCTCTGTTAAGGCATTAGTGCAAATTCGCCTCCGCTTGGCATGATGGCCCAACACTAAGTGACCCAAAATACCTTTAATGTGGCCCCTAGCCACAACTTTCTCTATCATAACTAACTACTAAGAAATCAGCTAACAGATCAAAAAAAGAAGAGGGGGTAAGGGTTTCCCTTGTCTTAATCCCCTAAAAGTCTTAAAATAAAGGACTCCTCTCACCATTAACATTGACACAAACATCCCCCCATGGACAGTCAGCATTACCCAATTAACCCATTTTGCTGGGAATCCTCTCCCAATTAAAACTTGTTCCAAGAAGGCCCAACTTATTCTGTCATATGCCTTTTTCAAAGTCTATTTTCAAAATTAGACATTGTTCCTTCGTTTTTCTCAATTCATGCAAAGGCCTCATGTAGAATCACAACTCCTTCCAAGATATTTCTGCCTTTAACAAAACTAGTCTGATTTACCCCTATCACTTTGGCAGCTATAGGGACTAATTTGTTAGTCAATAGCTCAGTAAACCACTTGAAATCAACATTAAGGAGATAGATAGGTCTAAACATCCTGATATTATTAGCTTCCCTTGTCTTTGGAACCAAAGTGATTACTCCAAAATGCAGTCTCTTAATATCTAGCTTTCCATTCCAAAAATCCTCAAACAGAGGGATTAAATCTCCTTTGATATGTTCAGAGAACCTTTTGAAAAATAAAGCCCTGGAGCAAAATTAATTTTCATCTCCATGATAACTTTCTTGAATTCTTACTCTCCAAAGTGCATAATCGTTTCCTCTTGGTCTTCTAGGGAATTTTTAAAGGACTGAGGCCAAAAGTTCACTCCTAATTTAATACTAGAAACTTTACTGTGACCAAACAACACTTTATAGAAATCAACAATATGTTGAGTTATTCTCTTTTGGCCCTTAAACTCTTCCCCATTAGCTTCCAATGAGTAGATAGTTCCTTTCCTCCTACCATTAGCATGTTGATGGAAAAAAGAGTATTAGTGTCCCCCTTGAAGCACCCAATTCTTTGTTGCTCTTTGTTTCCAATGAATTTCCTCCAGCAAGTATATATTATCAATTCCTTCTTAATTCTCATTCTCTCCCCTGCATTCTTGTCTATTTCTTCTATTCTGCAAACCAAATTCTGTTTCTTTTTTCCTTGGTTCTCCTAGTAGCTTCAAATTGCATCCCTCGAGGAATTGTCTAAGGGATTGTAGGAACCCATGCCACCATTTAAAAAGTCGATCTCCAGACGACCCTTGGTTCTATCACGCCGTCCCCTATATTGATTGTAGTTGAGGAATTGAATAATATACGATCCACATCATTGCAGGGAAGCTCCATTCCTACCCAAGGTTTGGAGTCTTCCGTCCAATCTTGCCACAACCACGCAATCTGAGGGAACAACCAAACCTTTCGAGATCGGGCACATATCTAGGCTTAGGTGATGGAAGAAATAAAAGGGACATGCCATTCTAAGTGATTGGGGATGTATGGGATAGCTTAGGTGAGGGTCAATGGGTCATGGTCATGAAGGCGTGCTTGCTTGCGTCGTTGATCAAGCGCTGGCAACCACGCTCAGCATGAAGACGTCTGTTCAAAGTCATGGTGGATCCAAAGGGGACTTGTACTCCCTTAGTCCTTAAATAACTTTTGTTTTCGTTTCTCGAGAAACAACTTTGACTAAATATATAAAAGATAATTTTTATGGTACAAAATTAACATCATTATATAGATAGTTGAATTTATTTTCGTAATAAATTTAGAATTAAATGCACTAGCGGCCCTCGAACTTTATAAGCGTGTGTCACATAGGCCCATGAATGTTCAAAGAACATCTTAACTTGTTAAGTGGTGCACTAGAGGCCCATGTCAGCCATGTGGTAGCATTTTGCTAATGTGGCATATGCTAAGGTATGTAGTTTACCTTTAACTTCTCACATGTTTTTCATTAAAAATAGATTTTTTTTTTCTTAAAAAGTTTAGGAGTTCAGAAATGTATTTTAAAATATTATGGACCTACATGACACACACTAAGTTCAAGAGCCACCATGCATTTGACCTCATAAATTTATTTGTAGATACAAGTATTGTACGTTTTTTTATACAAATATAGGCAAACTTAGGATAAAAAACAAAAAATGATGAATATTTAGGGCAGAAAAAAAAACTCGGTCGGGTGGGGAAAGACCGCCCCACCGGCATTGTTCTTAAGAAGAAACCTCGATTTCCCCGATTTCCCCGGCCGAGAAAATCCTCGAACTTCAGTCCCGCCCTGACACTAGGAGCTTCAAGCCCATGGGAACTACGATCCTCAATACATTTGGAGAAGACCGGGGCCAGAATTACACCGAACCCATGAGCCGCTATACCAACCGAGCTCGGGGCGGGATTTGTAGCCCCGGGGCGGTATACCATACCAACCAGAACCCACGGCTCGATCCATACGGGACTGGGCGAGCTCTTAACTAGTGCTTTGGCACACGCGGGACGGCGAGGGAATTTTTTTAACCACGGCCTGAAATTCGCTCCCACGGAATTCGAACTCGGGGCACGTGGAGTGCCGCTCGAGTGACTTAGCCAACCGGACTAAGCACCCTTTGGCAAATATTTAGGGCAGAGGAAGTAGAAACCAAAAAAAGTTATTATTTTGACTTCGCCGTACCAGAAGCAAAACTGCCTGGCAGTGATTCCCGAAGGTGCTGGACATTTTGTTGACTCGACCACATTGACTACTGATATGGCAGTGGAGGAAATAACTAGCCACCTATTCCTTTTGGGTTTTATTAGGGCACTCACGGTGCAGAAACCAGCCATGGTTTTTGTGTACTAGGACAACGTGCTAAGAAATTATCTTGCCACAGTGCAGTTTCTGTTCCCTGGGGTGTATCAATAATTCACCATGTTTACTCTGGGATCTTTTGTTGCCATTCTACTGCATCTGAGTTGTTTTTCTTCTCCGTGGCGTTCACCATTGAGCTCGCTTTGCCGGCCAAATTCGCCGTCCACGTTTCACCTTCGTCCGCTCCACCTCACACATATCTTCGCCTCATCCTTGCGCGTCCGTTGCACCTGGTTGTGCTATCTCTACCGGCTGAAGTCGTCTGTGCGCTGGAGTTCTGCCATGGCTGCTTACCATCATCGCCGCAAGCACCTTCCCCATAGCTAGACACTCCGTAGGGTGCGTGATGGGCACGCGGCGTTTGCTCGGTCGTTTCCCCATGGTTCGGCCTCCTCCGCGGGGAAGCGCCCAATGGCGGCGGGCGGCGGATCGCCTGCGGCGAGACAGCCGTCAAGCGGGCGGGCGCTTCGCACAAGGAAGGAGGGCGCAGTGGCGCGAGGTTGCGCCTAGAGCTCCATGGCGGCGGGGCGGCGAGCCGGCTCCCCGGCGGCGGCACGGGCGAGTTGCCACGCGCGCGACCTCTAGCGACGCGGGTGTCGCGGACACGCCAAGCTCCCGGCCCGGCGTCGCGGGCACCGGCAAGGCTGCCATGCGGGACCTCTACAAGGTCCTAGTTGGCTAGAGGGGTGTGAATAGCTTATAAAATTTCTACAAATACACTTAACAAACCGATTAGTATAACAAAAGGCGTATATGCGGTTTGCACTAGCTCTAATGTCTTGCAAGCCTTCTAGTGACAATTCTAGATATAAGCTATGATCTTTATGTCACACAAGAGCTATATCACTACTCTATCTAATGAACAATCCTAGATATGTCTTAACTAACAAGAACACCTACACAAGAATAAGCTAGCTCTCTACACAAGGTAAACTATGAATGTAAATGCGAGAGCAAGGGAATGCTATAGCAACGCGTAGAGGCAATGAACCAATCACCGTGAAGAGAGATATACAATCACAATCAAGAGATGAAGTCGATCACCAATAAAGACAATGAACACGATGATTTGTTCACCCGGAGTTCACTTGTGCACCTACAAGCTAGTCTCCGGTTGTGCCGACCAACACACAAGGATGGTGCTTGAGCTAGGCGGTGCACTTGCTAGCCCCAAAGCCACCACTCACAAGTGAGGTACCCAAGACACGAGCAATCCACTAGAGTTGCAATTCGTTGCTCCGACGGGGATGCACAAGAACCCCTCACAAGTCAACCGGAGGTGGCCAACAACAATCACCAACTCTTGCCAACGCCTCCACCAAATCACCAAGCCGGCTAGGAGTGGTACTCTCTCAAGAGTAACGAGAAATCCACCGGCAACGACAACCCTCAAGTGCCTCTAGATGCAACAAGCAATGCAATGCACTTGAATCACCACCAATCTCTCAAGAATGTGCTCAAAAGCAAGTGGGAGAGAGTGGGAGAGGTTAGGCTCAGCTCAAAGGGTGTTAGAATGAATTCAAATGACCAAGAGAGCTCCCAATGGCCGGCCAAACTCATATAAATAGGCATCCCCTCGAAATAGAGCCGTTGGGTTTGAAATCGGGATTTTCTGTACTGCGCCGGACGTGCCAGGTGCTACCGCCAGACGCGCTAGGTGACGTTCAAACCAGCCACGGCCCGACTATCCGTTGAGCAACGCCCGGATCGCGCCAGCGCCGGCCGACCATGCAGCGCCCGGGCACAACCCCCTCGTGACTGGACCGCGTCCGGCGTGTGTCGGACGCACCAGGCGCAGCACTGTCCAGCGTCCGGCGTGTGCATTTTGCGCGGTGTCGTCGTTTCTTCGCCGTCTTCGCTTTTCTTCAACCTTCGCCACTTGATTCATGTTGCTAACACGTCGAAGAACACCTCGATCACATGTGTTAGCATTTTAAAAACATTTTCTCCAAGTGCGAAGTTAGCTTTCTAGATTAAAATACATGCATATGAATTTTGAACCTAGAGACACATGAGGATCGATGTTCCTGAGGTTTTCCCCTCTTTATAGTTCGGCTATCGATCCTAAATCACTCACACCCTCTATGGTGTCTTGAGTGTGAAACAAAATGGCCCTATCAAATATACCTTTGCCTTGAGCCCATTTTGATTCTCCACCTTGCTTTCTCACGTCCATGCACTTGACCATCTTTTGGATCAACACCATGTTATCCACCATGATCACCATTTGCACCAAGACTTGAGTCGGACACATCTCATACTAAATTGCAATTAAGCATAAAGATTAGTCCTAGAGTGTCATTAGTTATCCAAAACCAATCTAGAGATCTTCAATCTCCGGTGGCGTCATCAGCTGAGGGAGGCGCGGGCGTTGTCGAACGAGTTATGGTTCCCTCCCCTCCCTTCCCCCGTCTCCCACGGGCAGCCACACGGGATTGCAAACGCGAGACCAACGGCCTCCTTTCTCGCGTAGACGTTGAGTCTAAGTTTTTGACAATATCGTATCAATTCGTTTTCGAGAAAAGAAAATGAAAGTGATTTGACCTCCTTCTTATCGTTTTCATCCCTAGTTTCTGTATCGTGAGTGCTCTTAATTTCTTTTGGAAATGATGTTTACCGATGTGTATATTTAACCAAAATGCAAGTTGGTTTCGTTACACTCCATGAATATTTAGTGTTATCTACTTGGCACAATGTATTGATTCTTGTGTGTTCCACTGCCCTGCGGTGCCTTCTGTTGTGTTTTACCCATCACTAATGTTGGTTTCGTTACACTCCATGAATATTTAGTGTTATCTACATGGCGTGTTATCTTTTTTTTTTTTGAGATTACACAGTACAACGTAGACGCTCAACACGCACGCACACTCATCCCTATGAACACACGTACGCAAACCCTACCCCTATGAGCACCTTCGAAGGACTAAGCCGGCAAATCTTGAAGTTCGAAGTCACCATTTGGCGCCTTGCTATCGGCGGGGCGTCGCCTACCACTTAATGCATAGTGCCAAAAAAATCACGAAATAAATCCGGGATAAAGTGTCGCACCCGGATTTGAACCCCGGGTGGGGAGCCCCTAACCAATGGCCTTTACCATTGAACCATGAGCCCCTTGACACATGGCGTGTTATCGATTCTTGTGTGTTCCACCGCCTTGCGGTGCCTTCTGTTGTGTTTTACCCCATCACTAATGGAAGCTCACTTTGAAGTGGTTTGGGTGTGTGTTTGTAGGTCTGTTGACCATTCTCTTCTACTTAATGAAATACGCGTGAAGTCGCATTCTAGAAAAAAAAATGTGTATCGATTCCACCCTTAATGAATTAAATCAGTGTTATCGTTTTAGTTTGTTGTCTTTGAGCTCCACAGCTTTGAACCTTCATATGTTAGCATGACAAGTAACACATGTCGATTTCAACATACATGTATGTCTCGAAATAATGGAGAATGAGATAGATTCTGCCCAAAAAGTTCGATAAAACAAAGTGCCTCAAACATAACAGCCGCAAATCAAATTGAGGCATACCAAATCTTAGCTTTTTTCCTGCTATATAAGAATTGTTCAATGCAAGCATTTTAACGTTTAAGTTTACAAAGTAGAACATTTTTTTATTTCTAAGGCTCGTACGCTACCGAAGCCCTTATCGCAGAATTGTGTGCCCCAGCTATTCATAAATCTAAAGTACTTCACGTTATTCTTGCTACCAAATCCAACAAGGACAATTGCATGCCAAGCATCCCTATACTCGTTATAGGTGTCCTTGATTACTTTATTCTCATCTGCGATGTATATATCTTCTGGGCTCAACTTAGATAACTGCTCTGTCACAGGTATTGTTGTCACCAGGACATTCTTGGTAAGTAGCTCAGAAATATCAGTAAATGACGCGTCATACGTCCAAGATGATTGTGCTTTATATGGACCTGTTCCCTAGAAAAAAAAACAAAATCAATAGCAAAGTAAGTAATGTTTCTAAAATACGATATGAGGTGAGTGAAGCCACTCCGTTGCTTAGTGCTTAAAGGAAAAGCGGGTGACTGGCTTTTGATGAGGAACGTATATATTTTGTTGTGACTTTTAAATATTAAAAAGCTACAGGTAAACCAGAAGAGCGAAAGGGGAGGAAAGGCATGACAAAAAAAAAAAAAAACACTAGAGAAAATTATGTTTCCTAGAACCATTCTAAAGTGACATTTTACAAACATCGATCTTTAAGCCAAGTCTTTACTTAATTCAAACTATGAATGGCAACGGCACGGATTCAAGGTCAGGTGGAATCTCTGCGCACCCACACATGAACCCCAAACCCAAAACTGCCCCGCACACCAACTTAGGTGATAATCCCTCCTCCGCTGCCACCAAAATCGATGATTCCCAAAACCCGTCACTAGCTATATGACAATAAAAGAGCAAAAAAGAAACTTCTTGCAACACATTACAGATTCATAGTATAAACAAAAAGCAATAAACAACACACGATTCTATGACTCATTTTAGAAGTAACATACTAATGTAGGAGCTTAAAGAAACAATTTACTAGTACAAGATTTGAATTTTCATTCAAAGCCTTCTATTTCAAGCCTTGGGCATGTGGCTGGAACCCAAAACCCATTAAGTTTCGGCTGCTAAACCCAAAATCTATGGGGAACTCACTCCTGCAGCAGCACACATTGGACACGAAATCCACGGGCCCCTTACCATCTCTAATTCAACCATTTCTCATGGTACCCCAAAACTATAAATTGTGTTTGTGAGGGAAAATCACTAAAATATTCAGAACATATGATCCAGATTGCGAGTAATGAAAATATATAATGAAAATAAACAAGTAGCCAAGTAAGTTTATCTAACAGACTTAATAATGAAAGTTGTTTAATTCTAACCTTTGTAGTGACAACTCCCTTATCCTTTAAGATTCTTCTACAAATTTTAACCCTTTCCTTGAATTGGTCATCTTCTTTTCCAAATTTACATATCCTGTTGAATCTTCATACTTCTGAATCATATCATCAACAGAAAGTTTATCCGAACACTTTTGCTTCTTTACTGCCTCATCTTTCATTAGTTGTGATTCAACGGTTGTTAGTATTGCATTTGGGAAACAAGAATCTGAAATTTAAAATATAAGAATAACTTTAGAATCAAATATTGTATGAATTGTAAAGAAATGTACAAAATGTTGAAGATATACCTCTGTCTTGTTGTTTTACATTTGGAAGTATTGATATTCCATTGACCTTTTCCTTCTCCCAAGTAAACTCATAGTCAAGATTAGACTGCATATAGATTATAAAAAAAGTAAAAAAATAAGAAATAATATTATAGAATTTTATTATCAATAGTTTAAAGTTAATGTCATACCTCATATCCACATGATCTGCAAATAAATAGGAAAGCTTTTATTTTATGGTCTGTTTGGTATAGTGGCAGATTACAATTTGGACAAAACTTGATATCTTCATAAAATTCATCAATATTCAGTTCATTCATCTTCAAACCATCTTCTAAGGTCATTTACCTGTTAATAATAAACAATATAACAAATATGGGTAACTAAAATTGTTATGTTCAAGTGGTTAATAAATCACAATGAGTTTGTTCAATCAAACACAAGATAACAAAAATATTAGAACAGATCAAATTGAGCATATTGACCAAGATTCAAAATAACAGAATGTCTCTAGATTTCGAGAAAGCTTATGATAAGATCAACTGGTCCTTTTTGTTCAATTGTTTAAAACAAAGAGGGTTTGGTGAAAAATGGTGTTCTTGGATTCAAACTGTTATGAGTACTGGCACAGTAAGTGTGAAAGTTAATGAAACTGTGGGTAGTTACTTCAAATCTAGAAGGGGTGTTAGACAGGGGGATCCCTTGTCCCCCTTCCTGTTCAATATAGCAGCAGATTCCTTGGCCAAAATGATCAATATGGCCCAAAAAAATGATCTTATAAAAGGCCTAGTGCCTGAATATGTTGAGAAGGGAGTGGCTGTTCTGCAATATGCCGATGACACCATCCTATGTGTACAAGATGATGTCAAGCAGGCCACCAATCTGAAATTGCTGCTGTATATCTATGAAAACATGTCAGGTCTTAAAATCAACTTTCAAAAAAGTGAGGTGATGGTAATAAGTCAAGATGATGCCAAGAATGTGTTCTATTCCAACATGTTTAATTGTGCTATTGGACAATGGCCTATTAAATACCTGGGAGTACCTGTTTCAGGCTCTAGGCTCCATGTGATTGATTGGATCCCAATATATGAAAAGTTACTTAAAAGGTTGGATGGGTGGAAAGGGAGTTCTTTAACTCTGGGAGGAAGACTGGTTTTGATTAATGCATGTCTCAGCAACTTGCCTGTATATTCTATGTCTATGTTTCTACTGCCTCTGACAGTTTTGAACAAAATGGACATAGCTAGAAAAAGATTTTTTTTTTTGGCAAGGGGGAATTTGAAAAAGAAATATCATCTGATCAAATGGAGTATCATCACCAAATTAAAGAATAAAGGAGGTTTAGGGATCAAGGATCTGAGAAAAATGAATATGAGTCTGTTATGTAAGTGGTGGTGGAAGGTGGAAACAGGTTCTGTAATCTGGAATGATATCATTAATATGAAGTATATGAAAAAGGGAATGATTAGTTTACTGAAAAAAAATGCAAACAACTCCCCAGTATGGAATGATCTCCTAAAGGTGAGACACATTTACCTGAAAGGAAGAGCAATGATGGTGGGAAATGGCAGAAATACCAGTTTTTGGAATGATAGATGGCTGGGCTCAGTTACATTGGCTGAAAAATTCCCAGATTTATTTGATATTAGCAAAGAACAGAATTGCTCTGTTGAAGAAATGAAAAATAAGAAGTGGAGACTTTCATTTCGGAGGTGGTTATATGAAGATTTGCAAATTCAGTTGAGAAGACTTCAGGACATCCTTTTTTTCGATGTGATATCAATAAGGAAAAAATAAAGCTAAGTGGGAGTTAGAGAAGTCAGGAAAGTTTACTGTAAGATCTGCTTATAAACTGTTGTGTAGAAATGAGTATGGTGCTAAGAACAAACATTTATGGAAAGCTAATATACCTCTGAAAATCAAAGTTTTTATGTGGTTAGTAGATCAAAATGTTATACTAACTAAAGATAATCTGTTGAAAAGGAAATGGAAAGGATCTCCTATGTGTGCCTTTTGTGATGAAAATGAAAGCATAGAACACATTTTCTTTGAATGTGCATCGGCTAAATATATTTGGAGCTTATTGGCCTATGATTTTGGGGTAGAATATAGACCTGCTAACTTTACTCAATTCTGGCCTTGGATCCAGAGTATATTTCCAAAAGCCCCGAATACATATATGCTAGGTCTCTCTGCAGTTTGCTGGGCCATTTGGCAATCCAGAAATGCAGTGTGTTTTGACAAAAAGAATGTACAATCTCCTACTGAGATTGTGTGTTTAATGTGCTCTTTCTTAAACTACTGGGCAGGGTTGCTGAAGGAAGAATGGAAGAATCAGGTGACTGCAGGAGCTGATGCTATCAAGGCGACAGCCATATCCTTCCATGTCCAGGCAAAAAGGAAGTCGATGGAGGACAAGCAGATTGTGCTGTACAAGGACGGTTGATGATTCAGATCAAGACATCATAGCTGTTGGATCATTTACTTTTGGCGTTTGCTTAGCTTTAAGTTTCTTACTGTCAGTATGGTTGTAAGTGTTAACTAAAGTTTCTGGTAGTAAGCGGTTCTTTATCGTGCGGCTAGGGGCGCGTCTAGGCCTTAGCTAGCAAGGGTTTCTCCCCAGATTGCTTCCTTAGTAGGCAATGGCTGGGTGAGCGGTAAGTCAGCGGAGTAGCGGT
Source organism: Hyparrhenia diplandra (assembly GCA_015847255.1). NCBI lineage: Eukaryota > Viridiplantae > Streptophyta > Magnoliopsida > Poales > Poaceae > Hyparrhenia > Hyparrhenia diplandra. The sequence continues at coordinate 88,198 of JADLZK010002573.1, forward strand.
GCGATGTCTCAAACCTGGTACTATGGACAAACTGTGTAATTTCGTTGCTCTAAGTAATGAAATTCGGTTCGCCGTTGTGGAAAAACAGAATATGTCTCTAGCAATCATTAGGAATAGCTAACCTAATTCAGAGAAATAGGATAAACTAAATTGTTCTCAGCTTTCAGAAGTTATTGAAAAAAATAAACCACATGTTTTTGTTAATCAATAGCATGTGGCTTCATTTTACGTCTAATTGTCTAACACCACCCCACCCCACAGCTAGAGCAAGCTATGTCACAGATGTTCAGGTTGGAGCTGAACTCTGTGAATATAGTAGATGGCAACCCCTTGGTGAAGATATTAGCATGCAAAGACTACATCAGGATATGCAGAAACTGTACATCACCACTGGCAACATGTGCCCGAACAACGTAAAGATTGATGTCAATATGTTTGTTGTGTCGATACTGAACCAGGTTTGAGGATATGTAGACAGCGGTGAAGTTATCACAGTAGACCAGGGGAAAAAGTGCAGTACTTGTACAGTGACATAGAAGATGAATTGACTGTGAATGGAAAAATGCAGAAGCTCACACATACAAAGGGCATATTATCATCATGAAATTGCAGCAGCATCAGTTAGAAGATATTTTCCAAGAGTTTTAACAATAAACAACTCCATCATCATAGGTTGCAATTAACAGGCGTGCTGCCTTGCCAAATTGGGGTTTAGTAAAATATCCCCTGAATAACAGATAGCAAACCAAACTACGTATACATTATGTGTTATTTGAGTTGAATAGCCATATGTAGGCACATTGCCTCGATATTGTCCAAAATTCAATCTTCTTATTGTGAACATGTATATATATTCTAGTAATCTAAAATTTAAACTGCAGCTAATGAAGAAGAGTTTTAAAAACCAAAGAAATGGTAGTCATCTTTGTTTGTCAAAAGCAAGACCTCAAATTGGTACAGAAATTCAGACGCAATGTGGCCCAAGGTGCAGAACAACAATACGAGACATCGAGGTGCTTACTGTAGAGCGCTCATCTCAGATATTAACATCCATGTTTTAAATAGCGAGCTAAGGCCAAGGCATTTAGCGTTTTATAAACTGTAATTAGCGGACTTTAGCGGCAAAATAGCGGCAAAATTGTGCATGAACGCAAATAGCGGCACAATTTTTTTCAAGCTATTTCGGGCTATAGCGGCAAAAATAGCGGGCTATTTTTTTTCCATGATTAACATAGATTAAAAAGGTGCTGAATGTACCTTGTCAACTGTGGAAGGCCTAAACCTGGGTTGCCGGCGCTGGGGCACGCACTCGCACAGCAGTGAGGCGATCGTTTAGTCGAACAGCCACCGCCGCCGCTGACGTCCACGAGGGGAGGAGGAGGAGGAGGAGGAGGCGGCGGCGGCAGCCCGCCTGCTCCTCCGAGGCGGCGCGGCGCGGCGCGGTTGTGAGGGCAGCGCGGCGCGGAGCGGCGCGGCGTGGGGAGAGCACGCGTCTCCGCCTGAAATGGCGCCGGGTGAGTCGGTGGCTGGGGTTTTGCCGGCGGCGAGACTTTTCACCAGGCGGTCGGATGGACAGCGGCTCGTGGCGCTTCCACTTCCGATTCGATGCGCCTGGTGGTTTTGAGCGAAAACTGGGCCAAGGCCCATTCCATCGTCGGAGCGCAGCCCATCCCTCCCTACACAAGCGAATCGAACCAGACCTCTGGCTTGAGACCGACGTCCTTCACCACTATTCCACTCTCGATTTGCAATTTATGAAATAATACCAGGCAAGTGCCCGTGCGTTGTAACAGGGATACATAATACTACGATAACATATGTATAAGTATGAAAAATGTCTTAACATCTTCTATGGAAAAAAAAACTAAATATTAATATGTTGATAAGGCTAATTTCAACGGTCTTCATAGAGTTTTGTGGAATTAAATATAATAACATGACATTGCATCGATGAAAATACATTGTTTACAAAATATAGCTTGTTAAAACTGGAACATAAACCCCCATTCAGAAGGACCTAATATAAAAAGAGAGAAAAAATAACATAAATGGCGGCCAAATCAATAAGAGTTATTCTGGAGACTTGTTTGCTTCAACAACGTTCTAGCTTGCATATTCTGATCACAAAATGGAATTCATGTTAATTAAAATTATAGATGCATTATAACATATAGGGAGGCGCCGAGAATAATATGTCATAGATGCATTATGACATGTCTGGTGAACCAAAGGCAGACCCCTGGAACTCTAGAAAAATACCTTGTATTACCATCACTTCTATTGTAGGATATATGTCCATTTGTTTCAGCTACAGAAGGTTTACCAAACAAGCAATCAGAGATAATCATTTCTCATTGAAATAGAGTAAAGCACCTGTGAGCATGTGTTCTAGGAAATTAGCAATAACAGACCAAACAGATGAGCAAACTGTAAACCGCAGATGACTGATTGTGGATGGATGAGCACGCTCTTTGGACAGATGCGCATACCCCCACACTAACCTGAAACGCACGCAGATTCTGCTCCATGATTGTGGCCGCAAGAGGGCAACCTAAATATAACTCCTTTAAGTTACAACTGGCTAAGCACAACAGACTTACAAGAAAATTCAGCTCTAGCCAAGTCAAGGTTCCACAGCTACTAATCAAAAACCAAAGAAACCAAGCTCCGTCACCCTTTCCTTCTCGAAGGTTTTGAAGTATTGGTATATGATTGTCACAGCGAGCAGAATACCAGTTCCTACCAGTTCCTGAACCAATCGCACCCATGAAATCAACCAAGACATGCATACTCCACCAAATACAGCGGCAGTGGGGATGCAACGGTTCAGTTCCTTCTGCAAGTTTGACTCACGATGGCCTGGCGTCACCATTTGTTGTTCCTGTAGAATATCCAGTGTCAGAGGATCACACATAATTTTTGGAGTAGTGAGTTTGCATAAGAGCCAAATATAAATAGTAGCTCAACGCATCAAGCAAGCTGCTCCATACCAAATCTTGAATGTGGAAATTCATTAAGATATACGGATTCAAGAACAAGAAGATTTAGTACAGTATCATCATATACAAAACACGTAGAGATCTGACACTGAAACATCAAATGTTGATGTGTTGTACATAGTGATGTTATTAGTATACTCATACTGGCATCTAAATTTATCAATCATATATGTTTTGAATATAGACAACAATTTATAATAGAACTGCCTCACCCTGGCAAATGAAATTTAAAATAAAAAGACGTGTATAATTGTTTGTACTTCTTAGTGCCCTTTGCTGATGAACCGGAAACTTCAATCCACGTCTTCGAGAATAGAGCGCAAGCTGACAGCATGAAGACCACATAAAACAGTGCATGGAATGGATTTGCAAGGACATCAACCAAGCTGCATTGTTTCCAATATGGTATCGTTAGTCAAAAGAACGATCAACTATTTCTGGAATAACATGGACAATAGAAACAATCATGTTGAGGCCTCCCTATTGAAGGAACTGGTTTTCACCTTGATGGGGCAGTTACATAGTAAGCAAGACCACCAACATGGGAGGTGAATCTGATCTCACCCCCCACCCCCGAACAGAAAGGCCGAAATAGAAGACGTTTTCATGGAGTGAATCATTCGTATGCAACCAATGATCCATTTCGCTAGGATCCATATTTTCCTTGTTTGCTGCATCCTGACCATCTACCAATTGACAGAGCATATATGAGAAACATAAATAGTAATATATATAGGTTTGAATAAATCTGAATGCTGACACCACTACATGGGTTGAATTGGAGATGGTCATAAACCATGCAAAGAATATTTAATTTTGAAGCCTATATCCATGGCGCTGTTGTCACCACATCCAGATGGATGATTTTCTTAACATTCTCTAAATCGCTAGAACCTTTTGCACAAAAGGATTTTTTTACACACTTACGCAGGTAAGGCCTGTTTTCATTGTTCTCTAAGATCTAAGATGATGTGCATGTAGAAAAGACATCAAGGAAAGACACAGAATTTGCTTTGCTAAACCAAAAAGGTAGTCAAATTTTAATTTGCATAGAAAGTAAGCATAGTTATCCCCGGACATGTTTTATATATGGCGTTGTCAATGTATTTGACAAAAGAAAAGACCTGTGTATGAAACCGCCTCTCCAAAAACATGTATTAATTAACTAAAACCAAAACACAGAATATACCATTTTCATTTTATCAATGCACAACTATTGCAGACTGCACTATTAATGGATTTGCAATTCTATCAAGGAAGGACCCAAGGAGTCAGACCCAGGCCAGTAGCAGAATCTTCATGTTCGGCACATTAAAACCTGCTTCGTCAGACCTATCATTTCCGCTCAAGGGTTGTGAGAACTCAACTATTGGGAAAAATGGCAATAGATGCAGAAAAAAATGCTAGAGCCAATACAAGAATTTGTTCAGAGCAAAAATGACAGGGGCAAGCCTGCATTTCTAAGATTAGACATTTTGAGCTAACTAAGCATTGTTTTTGTCTAGCACACGATCAGACATGTTTTTTGAAGGTTAAAAACTGTGGGGTGTTCCCCACAGAACTTCATTTTCTATTTATATATAAATATAAGAGATTACAAGAGGACTTACAAAATAAGCTAGCTGAAGGCATCTAGCCAAAAACAGAAGGCTGATCTAAGATCATCCTTGAAACGAACAGATTGTAACAAGTGTTGAGCTAACTAAGCATTGTTTTTGTTGTCAGCCTCCTATTTGCTACAGCATGCAGCCCAAGCAAACACACAAATATATATATCAATTCGAAGTTATTTTGAAGATCTGAACATGGATCATAATCCCAAAACCATGTTTTAGGCGATTTATAGAGTGATGCAACCTGCAATGCTTAGCTTAAACATCAAACCTTTGAGCTGGGACTATATAGAGAGAAGTGTGCATTTTTCCACAACTGTGAGTACAGCTATATGCATCTGAACATGTCAGACATTGAGCAAGGTCAAACAACACTTTCAGGTCGTAGGATGGAGCTATGTGTTAGCTCATCATACAGTCTGTAAGGGCCCAAATCTTTATTTCTCGACAGGTTGATAATTCAAGTAGCAATAGAATTTTGGACAAAGACACACTAAAAGAGACTATTCAAACTTTGCTTTGAAGAGGCTAACCCACATGCCAACTTCTGAAACCAGCTTGCCGCTCGTTCTAACACCAAGAGACATTTTATCAAACAACATGAGAGCGCCCCTCGAGCAGTTGCATAGGGCAAGGAAACTGAATTCCATAATAACAAATGTTCATAATTGCAGAATGATATATGGGTAGGATACAGAACAATTTGATCCGCTCAATTTCTTACTATGTGCCCATGTGTTGCAACGGGAACAAAATATTATTCCTAAAAAAACTATGTAGGCATAATTGATCTGGTTTGTTTGCACACAAGTATAAGATGTGAACTCAACATGTCTGAGAGCTTTGGTGCCTTTGATGCCTGAATTTTTTTTTTTTTTTTTCTGCAGATTTAGGAAGCCTAAATGCTCGCTATTGTTTCTGCTTACAATGGCGACCACTGGAGAATGTAAAGAAATCACCACGGGGAGAAAGAGGATATGCTCACACCTTGGATTTAGGAATGACCTTGACGGCGATGTCCTTGAGCCCAGCCTTGTTGCACTTGGCAGCGCAAGTGGCCGGCGTAGCGGGCGGTTGCCACGGATGGCGGCAAAGTCCTCGTCGATCTTGTCCCCTGGTAAGGGCAGCGGAGTTCACCCTGTTCCTGGGCAGGGCTGCTGGCGGCTGCGGCAGTTGCCCTCCAGTCTCCACCCTCCGACGCTGGCGCCCGCCCCCCGCGGCGTCCGATCTCGAAGGCCCGATGCCGCCTCCACTACGCAATGGCGTAGCGGCTGCCGCGATGGCGCACCGGGGCGGGGCCTGGAGGTGGAGGCCGTGAGCGCGGGCGGTGGGGGGGGCGCGAGAGGTGAGGCCGCGGCGGCGGCAGTGTGCGGGCCTGAGGGATTCGCTGGGCAAATTTGAGCAAGCAATTGAAAGCGGCCCACCGAATGGTGGAGATGATAGGTTTTAGACGGACAGAGAGAGGCGACGCGAGGGCAACAAACATTCCAAGAAAACAGCGAGAAGGACTTGGACATGAGAAGGCGAGAACACCAAGCACAAAGTACGAACTGGACTCTGATTGATTCACGCACAAGGTGGAAAACAGGTTACAGAGGTCACCACTAAACCTCGACAGGATAGGCAGGTGAACAAGCTACAAGGGCCACCTACAAGCCCCACATACTGTACTCGAGAAGCAGTGCAGTAGAATTACAGTAGAGTAAATACATATATAACGCGAATCAGAGAAGATAACGCTAATCATTCATGAGAGGCCGGCCGGATCGGAGCTGAGGCGGCTGCAGCTGATGAAGCTAGTACGGATCATAAGAGATTTGAGCGGAGAGACCTGAGATGATCTGTCCGCGACCGATAAGATGCCACGCGCGTTCCAGGCGGCGGCAGATGAGGATGTTGTCGCCGGGCCTCGCGCAGGTGGGTGGCGTGAGACCCCCGACCACCATGACCTTGACGCTCCTATCGATGTTCTTCTTCTTCGCCTTGCCCTTGGCCTTGGCCTTGGCCTTAGCAGCAGCGCCAGCGCCATTGCCTCTGCTGCTTTTCACCGCCGCCGCCGCCGCCGTGCTCGTCTTTTCGGTCACCTCATCGATCCTCCGCACCGTGCCATACGTTGACATGGTGCCAATAATGAGCAGCAACTCCTGATTCAGCTCGACGTCCTTCACCCGCCTCACCTCATCAGCGTAGGGATCAAACACATTTTTTAACGAGCCAAAACTTCATCTGTGCGTCGTCATCAAATAAGGTTCAAAGCACAAATTACGAAAGGATACTCCGTATGTAGGATGCAAAGTCGTCGTACCTGGAGTACAAAATAATATACGTCAGGCAAGGAGCGAACGTGGCCAAGCACATGCCCCTGCAAGCCCCAACCAGCTCCTGTTCCTGCTGCCGCCTCCCAGTCCCCGTCAGGGCCAAGCGTGGCTGTCGCTCTCAGCGCCAGCAGCACGCCATCGCATGCTGCAGCAGACTGATCATCTGCCGCAGCCAGAGAAGAAGGCTGGTGCACTACCGAAGAGACCTTGAGGATTATTGGGTGGCACACCAACTTGCGGCCCGTGCCCGTGCCCGTGCCCGGTACTAGTGTAGTAACCCCTGGCCGGACCTCGGCTTCATCGCCAGGCGACACGGTCGCATGCACATGCGCACATGGATATGATTAGCTACTAGCAGCTAGTAGATGATAGTATCGTGCATCAATAACTCCCTCCGTTTCAAAGGGGTACTACTGCTTACGGACTACATACGTACGTACCTGCCAAGTCGTCCGTATATTTTGACGAAGATCGTCGCATCACCGGCGTCGGCGGCCGCCGCCGCTGCCTGCATCTCCTCCTCCGTCACCGGACCGTCGACCACATAGCTGGCCCCGACGTTGAGTAGGGCCGCCTCATTAGTGAGCATGTTCCTTTCCGGCATCATGTCCAACATGCTTCTACAGAGGTCAGCAACGCTGCTCATGTCCGCTGCTCTGGCCTCAACTATGGGAACATGCTTACAGATTATCTCCTGCGTGCATGCACAGATGATATCAAGTTAATTGTTAACGTACTGACCACACACACACGTGTTGGTATATATATACGGCGTACGTACCTGAGTAACCCGTTATTTGTGCCCGTTGATTCTCGAGTGTCCTCTTGCTTGCAGTGTCCGTGCGGCTCTGCACCACGACGATGGTCTTGCCCATGAGGTCAGCAGCGGCCAGCACCTCTAGCGTCGGTGGGTACGAGAAGCTGGCGGACGACGACGCAGCTGCAGCTGCCTTTGGCGGCCTCGACAGGATCAGCACCGCATCTGACATCATCATGCCCTTGAGCATCGTGCCAATGCTACTCATATGGCCCTGCATGCATGCAGTGTGCTTAATATCTTTCTTGTCATGTCACACCACCATTCCGGCCCTTAATGAAATACGAGGCATATATGCCCGGTAAAAAAAAATATCTTTCTTGTCATCAGGTTTACTGATGAATTTATATCGTTGATCAACAAACAGCATGTTTCTACCTTAGCTAGTTAGCGACAGTAATAAAATGTCATTAGTATTCTATACATGCTTGTTTGATTGTTATATATACCGTGGCTTGGAAACTTCTAAAGATTCTCCCGCCACATTAAATCTTTTGCCTCATTAAATGTAGGTAAACATAAATAATTACCTGCATAATTTGGATGTACTTTTATTTTGAGCGAAGATCGTCGCATCACCGGCGTCGGCGGCCACTTGCTAAATTTTGCCTGCAACTCCTCCTCCGTCACTAGTACCTAAACACTTATAGCTGGCCCCGGGCAAAATATATTTTTGGTGGCCGCACACCATAAAGGTCACAAAATGTAATTTTTTACCGTTCCGGCATCATGTCCAACACGGTTCTACACAGGTCGGGCAACGCTGCTAGATGTGCCCGCTGCTCTGCATTTCGAAAAAAATAAAAATGGGAACATGCTTACAGATTATCTCCTGCGTGCATGCACAGATGATATCTAGGGTTAATTGTTAACGTACTGACCACACGGAGACGTGTTGGTATATATATACGGCGTACGTAATGAGTAACCCGTTGGATTTGTGCCCGTTGATTCTCGAGTGTCCTCTTGCTTGCAGTGTCCGTGCGGCTCTGCACCACGACGATGGTCTTGCCCATGAGGTCAGCAGCGGCCAGCACCTCTAGCGTCGGTGGGTACGAGAAGCTGGCGGACGACGACGCAGCTGCAGCTGCCTTTGGCGGCCTCGACAGGATCAGCACCGCATCTGACATCATCATGCCCTTGAGCATCGTGCCAATGCTACTCATATGGCCCTGCATGCATGCAGTGTGCTTAATATCTTTCTTGTCATGTCTTATGACCGCCGCCGCCTTCGCCGCCTTAGGAGGTGAAATAAGAACCATATATGAAGAACGAAGGGAAAAAAATATATCTTTCTTGTCATCAGGTTTACTGATGAATTTATATCGTTGATCAACAAACAGCATGTTTCTACCTTAGCTAGTTAGCGACAGTAATAAAATGTCATTAGTATTCTATACATGAGTGAGTTTGTTTGATTGTTATATTTACCGTTGGCTTGGGCGTTTGTAAAAGATTCACGCCACGCCAAATTACCCGCGTTTTCGTGCGGGCCACTTATAAATGCCCGCCACACAAAAAAATTTCCGCGGACGGGCAAAAATAATTAAAAAAAAAATTTGGATGTACTTTTCTTTTTCCTACGGACGGGCAAAAAAAGTGTGCCGCCACGGAAAAGATTTTTCAGCCACTTCGCAAAATCATTTCGTTACTAAAGTGGCATGTACTATAATGTAGTGTACTAGTATTATTATTTACTGTATTTATATATATACGAACCGGGCAGTCAACAAATGAGACGGCGCGCGTTGAAAGGATCTCATCGTCATCATCAACCGCATGCTGGCCAACTGCCGCAGATGAGTCGTCGTCAGCCTCAGGCAGCATGTTACCAAATGACCTGTACACCATGCATGCAGCATCCATATTGAGTTAGCAAGCAAAGCAAACAATGGTCGCTGCTGTGTGCGTCGACGACCGACGCGCGCACGCAACGCACCTGTAGTAGTAGTAGGGTACACCACTGCTGCTGGAGCCGCCGTTGCATTTGCGAACTTGAGCATGGGCAAAGCGCAGCGATCCCGTCTCAACTGTTGCTTCACTCGTCGGGTCGCTCTTAGAGTACATTAGATCAATGGTGAGTGATGTGATCCAGTACGTGATATACATATTAGCTAGGTAGAACACATATCTATCTTAGGAGTTGTAGTACACATCTACATGTAACACTACTATATTGTCTATTCATAGGTACCAGCACGTGTTTCATTAATTAGCGAGAAAATAAATTAATTACAAGCAAAAGAGAAAGTTTGACGCATATATATGTACTGCTACATACATCATTGTCCAAAAGTGCCTTGAGGAGCGTCGATTTGCCAGCTCGTCTAGGCCCAAAAAGACCTGTCACACATCACCATGCACGAGATTGATCAGGTGAGAAGAAGAAAACAACGTACTTAGGCACTACTAGAGCATACTAGTACATATTGAAGTTCTAGATGTTTATATTTGTTTGCAAAAAGAAGTTCTAGCTATTATATCAACTAGTAAATAAAAAAACTAGCATACAAAAATTAAGGTGCCTAGCTTGCTAACTAGCCGGCCCGAGGAAGCAATAATATATTGAAACACGCTGTTGCATTTGCTAGGGTAGTAGTACTCGTACACGTACCTACACAAATGGATGGCAGCAGCATGCTTGCTTGGTGGGTATACGCGCGCGCACACACGCACGACTGAGCTACCACTCTTGCTCTACTAGTTTGCACACACCCACAGAGAGCTCTCACACACTCTCTTGCGATCTGCTGCTCGTTTATATAGACGATCGACGACGCATGGACATGCATGTGAATTGTGAAGCTATAGGTAGCCTAGAGTGTAGAGTAGAGTACTGTAGAGACGTACTAAGATGCCATGCATGCACTGGCGTAGTGTTCAGCTTTCAGCCGGTCGCCCAGGAGGCATTCCTGCCTTCACCTTTCGACCGGGCAGGCCGTGTTGCGCTCGATCGGTTGCCCATTGGCAGGCACGCGCAGCCGCGCAGGCCAGGCAATGAATGACCAAGTCAGAGGGGGGTGTGGTGTGGAAGTGGAACCACGGAGCAGCGAGAGTAACGCGCGCGTGCGTGCGTTTTTTCTAGGCCGGTTTTCTAATTGCAAGTCCATCTAATCGTGAAACTAGCTTACCCCCTAAAAGTCCATCTAATAATTGTGGAACTAGCATAAAAAAAAAAAAAGACCATCTATTTGTAATATGTAGTACTACACGTGCGTGACTGCCGCTATTTCCATCTGCATGCATGCTCTCTTGGCTTGCCCTGACGTCCTCGGCACGGTGGTTTCCGACATGCGATCGATGAGGAGGGGACGATGACCGCCTACGATCACTACCTCCTCTCGGTACAAGATTTTTGTGCCCTCCTTCTCCTCGCCCCGAATCAGTGGGAACTCGTAGGTTGGATCTGCACGTTTGGAGCCAACTCGCCCTTCACCTCCTCCCTCGGCTTCTTCCTGAGTACACCTACAATTCCTTAACCCACACATGACACATCCAGCGACCTACCACCTAGGCGGCTCTCGTCCGTCTTTAGTGCCAAGGTGGTTCTAGCGCCCACTAGAGCGGAAGTGAGTGATCGACAAGCCGCGTGAGCATGATTTCAAAGACTAGCTTCTGGCTAGAAAACAGAGATGCCCTGCTGATCCCAACCGAAGAGGCCGGTCCAAGCTCTCAACGAGAGGGGTAGAGCTAGCGCCCGAACGCCCGGATGGAGCGTCAGGTCCGGACGCGCACCGGACAAATTCCCAACAGTAGCATAAGTAAGCCAACTATTTTCATACATTTTAAAAAAGTTTTAGGAACAAAACTAAAAATCAAAATTACTTTTTGATTTCATCATTGTGTTTGTTACAATAAATACTTTAAAACTAGATCTCACTTTGATTTAAAAAAAATATTTGAACACTAACACTAATCTCAGTCAAATACTCATAACCATAATCTCAATGGATATCCAACACCTAATCTCAGTCAACGCTCCGAACCCTGATATCAGTCAATGCTCTTAACACTAATCTCAAGTCAAAAAGCCCTAAAGCCTAATCTCAGTCAACGCTCTCAATCTCAGTGGATGCCCTGAACCCTAATCTCTACCAACTCCTTGAACCCTAATCTATATCAACGCTAGCTCTGAACACTAACCTCAGTCGACGCCGCCCTTAAGCTTGCTAACACTCTTAACACTAATCTTAGTGACAACAGGAACCTCAATCTGTTTGTTGTATCGAAATATATCCATGTAGGGTCTTGTTTTGTGGAGTTTATTACAAGAAATAAGATGGTGCAATCGAATTTTGATATCACATTTCATTTTTTTTTTTTTTAATAACAAAAATAAAGGGAGAGAAGTGGAGTCCGCCCGGCTGCCCGTTCCGCCCGACGTCCTCACTGGATGCCGTGTTGCGTTGTGCCTGCAGGCTTTTTGATTACTGTTTCTGATTTCAGGAAATCCTGTGGCAGGCTATGCACTGCATGGACTGCTGTGGCCGTGGCCGGCCACCCACTCCATCCAGGATAATGAATGACCAAATCAGAGGGCTGGTGATCGATCGAGGAGGCAGAGGCAGCAGGCGGTTCAATTCATGTTTCCCGGTGTCACGAGACGAGACGACACGAATCGCACAGCCAACAGCTAGTGTGGCTCCCTCCATCGGCACGTGCGTGATTGCTGTATTTCACCCATCAAATGACATGTTAATGCTAATCACTAGACGTGCGTGATTGCTGTGTTCCATCCGCTTGCTAGGCATGGTGCGTGGTTTCCGATCGACTTGCGAGGAGGGGACGTACGACAAGCAGCCAGCCAGCCGCCATGGATACCATCTCAGCATCGATCTCTCCTCCTCGGTACAACACTTTTGTGCCCTCCCTCTCCACTCGATGCCGACCACGGGCAGAGAGGCGCGTCCGGACGTCCTCACTCGATGCCGTGTTGCGTTGTTCCTGCAGCCTTTTTGCTCGATCGATCTGTTGCACTCTGCACTGCATGGCCACCCACTCCATTCCAGGATAATGAATGAGGGTGTGGGCCTACACCATCTCCTCTTCGTTCGTCGCTACATTCGCCGGGTGCGGGTCGGAATCCCCTCCCCGATCGATCCATCATTCATGTTTCCCGTTCCTGCGAAAAAACGCACGCCGGCCGCCAGGACACCACACGAGCAACAGGTACGGTGGGGGTGGGGTGGGGTGGCGTCCTCTTGGTCCGGGTCCATGCGGCCGGCCAAACGCCGGCTCCATCGGTTTCCTGGCAGGGTGGCTTGGCTTGCCCAATCGATCACACGACATGTTAATGTTAAGAGTAAATCACACTCACTATACAACAACTACCTAAGTAGGTGTACTTTAGTACAATATCTTGTGATTTGTTTGATTTAATAAGTCAACTATCTAGGTGTGTGCATATAAGTCCAACATCTTCTATAATCTGTTTAATTTGAAGCAAGAACTTGGATCACTGGCGTCCAAACATTGTAATAACATATCTTTTTACACTCTAAATCCCTATCATAGCCTATCAACATCTCACTCTCTAGCCCTTTTTTGATCTTCATCATCTTCTTTTTTTTCTGACTATGTCCTTAAACTATAGCAACAATTTTTCTTTCTTTTTCCTTGGCTTGGTAAACCTGTACATGAACTTGCTTCATATTTTTTTTTTTTCGAGACCGCGCCGTTGCGCGTTTTTCATTAAGAAGAAGAGAGTTCAAACAACGAAATGCAACGGTAACCAAACCATTACCGATGCGAGACCTAACAGCTACTGGATACATTAGAAGGGATTACATTTTGACTAATTTGCGACTAACCAACCCGCCAATCCTTGGACTAACTCCCGTCGGCGGCGAGTCCCTCGGTGTTGAGGTTCATGGCGGAGAGATCCAAGGCTCCATCAAGAAGTATCTCGAAGCGGCGCCGCTTAGCCGGCGGCACACCGCCCTTGAAGATCGCTCTGACCTTTTCCTCAAGGGCAGCTGGGGCCTCTCCTGCGTCCACCTTCTCTCCCAACTTCCGAAGCAGGATGCTTCATATTTTTTATAATCGAAACCAAATCCAAAACCAAATTCCGACCATTCTTGTTTTTGAAAAGAACCTCTTGGACCTATACTGTGGACAACCCATGGATCAATTTTAGTAAGCCATGAATAACCATATGTTAGGAATGAGATGGGATGAAAACAATATTATAATATAGAGAAAAATAAGTAGTTTCATATTTTTTTATTTTATAAAATCAATGGAAGCTTTTATTTGTAGTAAAATCTTCTTGTACGTGTTTTACCAAGCCAAGAAAAAATAGTTGTAGTTTAAGGACGTAGTAAGAAAAAAAAAAGATTGTGTAGTAACATAAAAAAGAAGATGATGAAGCAATTGCACCATCAAAAGGATTAGAGAGTGAGATGTTGATAGGCTGTGATAGGGATTCAAAGTGTACGAAGACACATCGTTACAATGTTTGGACCGTACATGCATCAATGATCCAAGTTCTTGCTTCAAATTAAACATGTACCAATGTGCACATGTACACCTGATAGGTGACATATTAATCAAACAAATTACAGAATATTGCGTTAAAATGCGCGTACTAGTATTCAGATAGTTGTTGTATGGTTAGTGAAATTTACTCTAATGATAATTACTGTAGCAGTCCAGACGTGCGTGCGTGATGCCGCTTGCTATCTCGGCTTGCCCTGCGCTCGGCATATCATCCAACAGAGGACCCACTCGATCGCCAGCCGCCATGGAATTCAACACTTGTACCTTGTTCGATGCTACCTAGGCCTCCTCGCCCCCGAACAAGAGAGGACCCACTCGATCGCCCTTCACGTCCTTGTTGTTCCCATTCTTTTAATTTAATTAAGCCCCGGTTTTTGACTCACATTTTTGCCACTAAACTTAAGGCCCAACATGAATCGCTCGTGGGCTGGAAACTTGACCAAAGAACGAACGGCCCAGACATGGAGGGCACGGAAGCGGACGGAGAGCTCGCCGTCGGCGGCGGCGGAAAACTGATGGCCAGGAGCGACTCTACGTTGGCGCGCCACCAGAACTGCAAAGTATCGGCCGGGAAAGAAAAGCCAAAAAATATCTCACCACACATGTATCTCCCGCGCTGCCTACCCACTGCCACGTCGGCACGTCCCGACGAACACGCAACCGGCCTCTTATCCTCGTGCTGGGTCCCATCTATCGCTACGCTGGCACCAGGCCCTCTTTTGCCATTTCGTCCCGCAGCTCCTCTGGAATTCACAATCCACTAGATCATAAAATTCTAAGCAACAAATAACTCGATTTCATTCATCTTATATTGTGTCGCGCCGCGTGGAATTCAAAATACGCAAATCCAATCCAATCTAGTCAATACCGATCGACTAAATGCTAGTTTGGCACGGCTACTCCCTCTTCCATCCATAAAGATTGCTCCCGCTCCTCTTGTGTACAAAAGAAGAAGAAAAAAAATGATGTTTTGACGTGATTCCTGCTTGGGCTCCTTTTTATCGAAGCTGCTATCAGATCAGTGCCAAACATGCTCTCAAACCACGTGGCTTTTTCTTGAAATGGAAAAAGGTTGGAAAGTTGATTCCATTCTGTGTTATCGTGTGTGACCCTTTTAAAACGTAACTATATGCTACTTGTTAGCGTTTTTATCGACACACCAACGACGTGCATCCACCGTTGCCTTTGTGCCTGTCCATCAACCTTTTCTTTGTCACCGCCTTTTTCTAGGGTCATTGTTGACGCAGTGTGGTACTCTGAAACGAGTGTTATCTCATGAGCCTACATTGTTGCGCCAAACGACACACCGTGATCCCTTGTAGATTTAGAGGTCGTGTGGTTCAATACATAATGAATATGCCGAAGCCAAGCAAACATCCTCTCCTATCCAATTTTGAATGTTCGAGGCCTCAACTGTTTGTGTAGCCAAGCGCCGCTTTGATCGTAGGCATGTAGAAAATTCGCCCTTAATCGCCCATGTTAAATTTGATTATGAATTTGATTCATATATATAAACAAAAATCCAGGTGCACCAAAAGGGTTACTCTCTTCCACGCTAAATTACAAGTTATCTTGGCCTTTTTAGACACAAATGTCTTAGAATTTAAAATGGAGGGAGCAATTCATTTAGTTTTATTTCAAAAACAAATTCTAGCCAATTCAATTCCTTCCGAATTCTTAAAAATACTGATATAAAATTCCAATAATTCATACAGGATCAAACATGCCCTTATGAAACGCTTATTTGAAATAAACGAGGTTCCAAAGTTGCCTTGACCAGTTGACCGTTTGGGCCGTAACACTAACCTAATCTCATATTCTCACAAAGCTAAAGGTTGTTGGTGACAGTTTTCGAACCCGGTCCCGCCATATTTGCCGTAGATTTGTGGGTGCAAAACTCCGGCCGCGCGCAACCCTTGGTGCTCGAGGCCGCCACGTCGGAGCTCGAGCCTCGCGCCGGATCACACGTGGCTGCGCGTGTGAGGCTCACGGAGATCGCGAGCACCACCGGCCTCTTATCGACAAGCCCACTTCAGACGCCAGATTTCGGTTTTCGGGAAAAAACTAGACACTCTTTTTTTCCGATTTTAGTTTTTCTTTTCTCTTGGATTAGATTCACCCTGCTCAAAATTTCGGCGGCGGTGGCGGTGGCAGTGGCGGCGCCGGCGGCCTTCTCCTCCATGAACACGGTGTCTTCCCTGTCTTTGGTGCCGCACCTGCTCATTAAGCCTTCCTTCGCCTGCTTCTCCAGAAAGGTTGGCTCTTTCTCCTCGTTTCCGTTTCTTCCCTGTTTGTTCTTCTCTGACTGATGCCGTCAAGATTTTTCCTGTGCGAATCGATTTTAAATTCCGAATGAATCTTCTCTGACGACGACCATGATGCTATGGCTGTGCAGGGCGTTGGCCGCTATGGCGGAATCAAGGTGTTCGCCGTGCTCAGGGAAGACGGAGCTGAGTTTGCCAAGAACAACAACCTGGAGGCCCTGTTCCATGTGGATGACCCCGGGCCGAGGTGCCCCATCAAGAAGGGCAAGATCCTGGACGTGAACGAGGCCCTAGAGGTGGTCCGATTCGACATCCAGTACTGCGACTGGAGGGCGCGCCAGGATCTCCTCACCATCATGCTTCTCCACAACAAGGTCAAATTCAGTTCAGTTCAGTTTCAGCGTCTCTAAGTTCAGAGAAAATGGTTTCAGTCACCACCACTTCCTGAATACTATCATATGTTCAGTCATCGATGTAGTGAGGAACTGACACGGACTCTGGTGCATTGCTGCAACTGAAATGCAGGTGGTGGAGGTCCTCAACCCTCTAGCGAGGGAATTCAAGTCGATCGAAACCTTGAGGAAAGAGCTTGCCGAGCTACAACAGGAGCTGGAGAAAGCTCATAATCAGGTATTATGCTACCATACCTGAACACGCCATATCATAAAACCTCAATACCACCACATGGAACGGAACCTAACCTGATGTTTGTTTTACATGTCAGGTCCATCTATCGGAAGCTAGAGTCTCATCTGCGCTCGACAAGCTAGCACATATGGAGACCCTGGTGAACGATAGGCTATTGCCGCCGGAAGGAGCCTCCAGTACATCCACAGCCGAGCCCACTTCCCTGGTTCCAAGCACATCGACAACCGCCCACGTCCGAGCCAAGAAACAGCCACGTCGGAGCCTCAACGTGTCCGGCCCAGTGAAGCCGTACAACCCGAGCCTGAAGAATTTCTGGTATCCAGTTGCCTTCTCCAGTGATCTCAAGGATGACACCATGGTAAACAACTGAATGTCACAGAGGCATTGCAGAATCTGAGTTGGGAGTCACTTAGGCCTGTGCTTACTAGATGAGGTACTCACATGTCCATTCTCAGGTGCCGATAGATTGTTTCGAGGAGCAATGGGTGATATTCCGAGGGAAAGATGGAAGGCCTGGGTGTGTTCAGAACACATGTGCTCACAGAGCTTGCCCGCTGCATCTTGGTTCAGTGAATGAGGGTAGAATCCAGTGCCCTTACCATGGTAAGAATGGAAAGTCTCCTTCTGTCTGAATTAGTAGTTCAGATATTCTAGGGGTTATCTTCTATTCAGAAGTGTGCCTACTTGTTTACCTTGTCTGAATCACTGAATTTATAATAGCAATTAGATTGTCATGCTTATAAACCATAATTTTTCCTCTTAAAGTCGATGTATTGGATCCTGCACATTTAGTTGTACAACCTCAAAAGTAATTGAAAAATGTTGCAAAAAAGGAAAAAAAATCTTTCCTCGACATGTTATTGCTCTTTTGTGATGTCATTTTAACAAAAATATCACAAAAATCAAGGATGATGCATAATTAACATCTAGGATTTATAATAATCTTCAGGTTGGGAGTACTCAACTGATGGAAAATGTGAAAAAATGCCATCAACAAAGATGCTCACAATGCGCATCCAGTCATTGCCGTGCTTTGAGCAGGAAGGAATGGTTTGGATTTGGCCTGGGGATGATCCACCAAAGGCTACAATCCCTTCTTTGCTGCCTCCTTCCGGATTTACAATTCACGCAGAGGTAAAAGGAAATCCTCCTATGATGCAGCAATTATATTATGGCACAAATGTATTATATTGTAATGTTGTGTTCTTCCGATCATCCGACAGATAGTGATGGAACTGCCAGTTGAACATGGACTTCTCCTGGATAATCTCTTGGACCTTGCTCATGCTCCTTTTACACATACATCTACCTTCGCCAAGGGTTGGAGTGTTCCAAGGTGATATTATTTGTGAAGACTGACTGACGAATATACACTTTCATAACCATGGTGATATTATTTGTGCAAATCAGCATGCTGATGTTATGTTATTTCTGTCAGTTTGGTGAAGTTCTTAACGCCTGCGTCTGGGCTCCAAGGGTACTGGGATCCTTACCCGATCGACATGGAATTCCGACCGCCATGTATGGTCTTATCGACCATTGGCATCTCAAAACCTGGAAAGCTAGAAGGGAAGAGCACCCAGCAATGTTCTACACATCTTCACCAACTCCATGTTTGCTTGCCCTCCTCTAGGAATAAAACTAGGCTGCTGTACCGGATGTCGCTGGACTTCGCTCCATGGCTCAAGCACGTACCGTTCATGCACCTGCTGTGGTCACATTTCGCAGAGAAGGCAAGTTCCATGGCTAATTTTGCCCAGCTTGTGCTCAACAGTGGCTAAGTTTATTCGCCATTATTTTCTATAATGTCGATCAATAAGATAAAGGAAATACTGAATTAAAAGTACCTCTCTGAATACTGATTATAAAGTAAGCCAGAATGCAGCTGGAATTGATTCAGAAAATGTTGTTGAAATCTCTAATATCTGACCGTGCTACTCCTGGATGATCATGTGCAGGTCTTGAACGAGGACCTACGGCTTGTTCTTGGTCAGCAAGAGCGAATGATCAATGGCGCCAACATCTGGAACTGGCCGGTATCATATGACAAGCTCGGGATACGGTATCGGTTGTGGAGGGAAGCCGTTGAGAGGGGCTCTGACCGATTGCCATTCAGTAACCAAGCTGGGAGTGGGAGTGGATCATAGCCGGTGGGCCTCTTCACCCGTAGTCCTCGTCGCATTTGTTCGTGAGACGACAGCCAGAATTAGTTACCTAGGCGTGCGTCTCTGCGCGGCCTGATGCTGCGGCGCGTTGAAGGATTCTATCTGGAAGGCCAAGGCTGATGGAGAGGAGGATGGGCAACATCATCGTCTCTGGTCTTGAAATGTACACTAGCGACGGCATCGTGGGATGCAATTGTAATCTGAGGTTGATCTTTTTCTTTTCTTGTCCCTTTCTTCTTTTTTCACCCTTTTGTGTAAAGATTCAGCAATGTTACTCTGTCAAAGCATGTATAATCATACTACCAACTACGGAGATATGTTCATATGAGAAATTCCTGTTTACTGACTCAGTTCAGTCACCCCTTCGGTTTGCAAATTCAGGAAAGCAAGTTCTCTGTTTGAAAAATTCAGTCAATGTTACTATATGATACTGTATTATCAACTGAACAGCTCTGCGTTTCAGATGTGTCTCCAGTTTTTCTTTGGGCATGTATTTGATCTCCTCTTTTGCTGCCTTCTTTTGTGCGAATCCCCGTGGAAATAAGAGGATGTGGAAGATCTTTTGCCATAGTTTGCATGTACAGTCAAATTATCAAAAGAACTAGTAGCTGATTTACTTGAAAAACGATTGGTAAGTTGCAACTGTCAAGGATGTTAGAACAGATTGAAGATGATTGTTTCCTAGTGGTTCAACGCACCTGATGAGACCTTTGCATGTATATGAGAATACCAATGCATAGGCCGCGTTTGTTTTCAAGTTCATGACGGTTACATGCAAGCAGCCGGAGAAATCGCTGGATTCAGCCGCGTACATACAACCAGCTAATCGTGTCCACAAATTTTGCAGAAATGGTTTTGGAGAAGCATACATCAAAGCATCCTAGAGCAGTGTAAACGATTATTACGCATCCACACCAAGATCAGCTCGATGGAGACAAGGGAAAATATGACCATAGGAATTTGAAAATACTGCAATCTGACATATATGGCATGGGGCAAAATAAGCTCTGCAGGTGGCATAACAATACTACAATAGTTCATCCATTCGACAACAAATTTTGGCAGAACTTTGACAGGTCCAGTACAAGAACAATCTAAGTTCACATGGCATTTTAAGCTCAGAGAAAAGTAAGAAATTCGCATGGCCATCCATCTTTACTGCAACAAAACCTGTAGAAATAAAATCACAGAAGAGCATAAGCAAAGGCATCAAAGGCTATGTATATTATTGAACTTTATAAAAGGGTTAAGCATTTGATCAAGTTACAAGTTCAAGCTTTGTGTTGGGGCCACATGTCCAATTTTCTAAACAGGGTAAGCTATGTTTACAACCATCCTATTGTATCAAAAAGGCAATAAACATTCCCTAAGCATCAGTGCTTGGACAGAAATATAAATGGTAAAAATAAACACTGCCAAGTCTAAAGTGCTCAAAATAGGCAAAGAACCTGATATAATCAAATGGTGATAGACATCTCATTAAACAGAATAACTGATAGAGAAGAGGAAAAACATTTGCTGGAACAACTATATACCCCATACATAAGGGTTAGCATTTTTTAGCATTCAAAAGTTTCCACAAAGGTAAACATTTCTAGCATATGACGCCATCCCAATCCCTCACTGTTAATTTTCCAGCAGTTTGGTCCCTCTAAATCTCTTATAATATATTGATTAATGATTGATGGGTAGTATCATTTCCTTTCCTACTAGAAAGGCCTACATTTGTTTGTTTACAGATGGAGTACTACTGAAACTAATGAAATTAGATAATGTATATTCCAAGTGTACTTTGTATCGTTGAGACATGTAAACCCAAAATAGCAATCAGCAGTTTTAACTTGACATCTTAAAGAAGTGAATTACTCACTCAGCCAACTATAACTTGTCGATGCGTTTCACTACACAAGACTCATAACCTAGGTCTACAGCAATGAAGTCTAAGCAGAATCTGTTGTCATATCATTCGATCACAAACAACAAATTCAACATCAACCAGCTTAAAAAATAGAGAATGCCAGTTTGAGGATCCTAACCTTAGGTGCTGCTAGGGTACATGAACACTCTGACCTTGCGCCCCTGCACTCATCAGAAAACAAAACAACATCAGGAGGACAGACAGAGCATCAATTGGGAAGCAACACACGACACGGCGTACTGAGTGCGTCACTGACCATGGACTCAGGTGGGAGGTTCGACTTGAACTTGGCGCGTACGACGCCGGAGTTGCCGTGCGGGCGGGTGACCTTGCCCCAGATGCAACGGTAGTGGCTGCCGCTGCTCTTGGTCTTGGCCTTGTAGATGTACGCCATGCGCTTGCCAGCGTAATACGCGACGTCCTCCTTAGTGTTCACCCCTCGATCTGCACCAGCGACGTGGTCTCGTACTGGTTCGACTTGGACCTGCACAGCACAGCCACCACCGTTAACGGAAACGAACCGAGAAATGACCAGATCCAAGTAACATGGACTGGGGAGAGAAGCGGATGCGATGAGCTAGCTCACCTCTTGTATCCGAGGATGGTGCCCCGGACGTAGAGCCTGACGCGCTGCCCCGTGCGTCCCTTCACCATGGTCGCCGCTGCCTGCTTCCTTCCGCTTCCGCCGCCGGAGACGAGAGAGCTCGTGCAGATTGGGAAGACAACCGAGGCGAGGCGGCGGCTTTGTATGTAGCAGCGGACGGAGAGAAGAACGGCCCTGATCGTCTCGTGGAGTCCAGCGGACGGTTGTGATGTTCTCAACAAGGGCTCTCGTGAGGAAGCTAGGGTTTATTAAGGTGCCGAGCTTAAATGGGCCATTTGGTTCATGGGTTTCTTCGCTCTTTCTGTCTTTCCATCTGGGCCATGATGGGCCTAAATGGCAACATAACCGGCCCAATTGTCCCAGAAACACAATTAGTGGTCTCAGGAAGAGGAAAAGCCACGGGACAGGCGAAGAGTTGGCTGCGGCCTGAAACCGTCCACTGAATCACGCGCGGGAATCTACAATTCAAACTTTAGGTAGCCCCGCGCAAAGCGCGGGATTGAGATATGATTTGTTAAGAGAGTCTCAATTTTTCGTGCGATACGCGTTAAAACGAATCACCGCAAAAAGTTCACTTTTTGCATGAAACCCCGAGGCGACGAGGGAAAAGTTTTCATCTCGATGAAACTCTCCCGAATACCAACTATCTGCGAGTCTGAAATTAAATGCCTATAAAAACAAGATGAAACTCTCTATTGATGTAGTGGTTTCAAGTTTCATTTCATTTTACATGACATTGAGACCATGACCTTAGTGGAATTTTGAATAAGGTTTGCAAGAATGGTATAAAAACCAAAAAAAACAAAAGAGGAAAAAAAAAGATGCACATAATATGTTTAGATCTGCTGTTGTAGGCTCAAAATTTTCAGCCGGGTGTGTTTAACACCCAAAATTTGGTGTAAAATTTTGGACGGATGTCACATCGTTTGCAAGAACGTTTGTTTGTTAGTGGTAAATATTATCCTACAAAGGCTCGAAAAAAGAATCGGAAAAAAAATGTAATTATTAGTTTATTTTTTTAGTACTCAATACATGTGCCGACATTTTGATTTGATGTGATGGGAAATCTTCTTTTTGCATAGTGGAATTTGGGGAGAAATCTGGGATCTAAACACACCCTGGTATGGCAGAATGCAGATGGATCATAGAAAGGTGTATGTAATGAGTTCACACATGCACTCCAGGTGAATCCAATTATTGAAGGAAAAAAAAATAATCATTCCGAGACAAAAAGCAGGATAAGTAATATAGATTCTTGAATGTTTTTTTTTAAAGCGAGGAAATCCCAATTGTCATTGCATCACAACGTAAATACCGAGTTGTTACAGAATTTGAAAAGAAAAGGAAAGCACCCCAGAACGCGAGGGAGGACGCATACAGCCAGCACAACTGGCGTGACCGACTAACACAATTCAGGCAAAATAAAGGCTAGATGGGTGCACAGACCCTGTAAGTATCAGGCCACAGGCCACATGACATGTTACACGATAGCCATAAGAGAGCCCTAGCCATAAACATGAGTATCAGATCACAGACACATCCAAAAGCGAAGACCATCATCAGAAGCATCCTCCATTTTACTTCAGTTGGGGTTGTCATTGTCCCCTCCGTCCTTAAGCTCTTCCTGCTTCCTCTTCTCGCGCGCCACCAGCTTGGTTGCAAAAGTCAGCACAGACTTCAACGCCATCTCCACATTTTCCTTGTCGGTCTCCAGGAACAAGCATGACAATTAAACAACTTAGCATACATCTCATCCAGATTTTCCTCATCATTGATGGTTATGACCTCACTTTTGTGAAAGTTTATTTTTAGGCCTGCCATTAATATAGATTCTTGAATGTACAACATTGAACGAATTTTTGTACATCATACTTTAATACATATTAGAATTGGTAAATACCCAAACCACCAGGCTTCGAAAAGTAAAATTTGGCAAGAGTTAACTTTAGAACTGATTAGGCATTCTGCGCATTCCTTAAAATTAAAGGTAAATTGCAGATACAGAGAAGTAAAGTGTTTGTATTGTAGGTTGAATGTGAAGTATTCTAATTTTTATGTAACTGCATAATAAAGGGACATGGCCTGGAAGCATACCCGATCTGATTCTCAATAACCTGAAGTGAAGCCGGCAGCATAGTAATCGTCCACCTCTATGTAAATTTAGCCTGTAAAAATGGGAGCTCTGTACAATTGGATTCAGAAATTCAAGGTGATGAAATGACCATTCCAATTTGCACATAACAGAAAGCCTTGAGGTGGTAGCAGTTTGCATCACTTGAAGATATGCATTGGTATACTAATCTGCATTGAATGTTCTCTTTATAATGTGCAGTGTGCACACGCTGGAAATCACATGGTTGCCTCACATTGAAGTTGATAGTTGATATAAAAAAAAACGCTATTCAAACAATGTAAGAACTTTGTCGTTGCTCCACGAAAAGTAGATCGGTACTCGTCCATGAACTTTGTCACAGGTCTGCAATTTAAAAATCAAAATATTAACACAGGTAAGTTACTGCAAGGTTCTATTGGCAAAGAAAAAAAGTTACTGCAGGTGGATCTATATTTATATATAAGGAAAATATGCCATGAGTTCAGTGCTGCAGCATAATTTGTATGCCATTAAATAACAGAAGTCCAACAAAATGTCCAGGCAGAGACATTGACACTTGCTAGGATAAGGAAATATACAATGAAGGCTTAATAGGCTGCATAAATCAGAAGCCATCCAGTGCATGGACATAGTTATTTAATCTTTGGACTATTTAATGTTCAGAAACTTACTGATTGGAAGGGAAGAATGCAACAATCGTGTTAAGTCCACAGAAACATTCTTTCATCTCACGAAGGCATCTGCACATTTTTGAAATGTATGTTTAGGGACATGGTTACGCTATAGAAAATATGTCTGTAGAGCCGAATAAGGGACTCAGAAATTTAGAAAATGTCAAGATGAAAATACTGTTCCTAACATGGTTACTCTCATTTAAACATCCTAATGTCCACTTCTGCAGTAATGCGAAATGAGGCAACTCAGTAAGCCAACTCGTATAGTCAATGTGATATTAAGTGCATGCAGACTAACATGAATGGCTTATTATCCCATATAGCGAGTTAAATCGACTAACTAATGGGGATATAAGAAACAGAGCATTGGTCCTGTGAAATTTCAAATCTTGGCTGTAAAAGTTTAAAATTGGGCACCCAATAGAGCATTAGAAGTATAAATGCTTGACCTCGGCATAGTTTTCTTTGATTGAATATGAACTGATGTCAATGCCTGGAATGCAAATAAAGTGGATTCCAAAACCTGAATAAGAAAAGTAAGTTGATATTAATATATAAAAAACTGTAGCCAATTAACATTTTATCTTGATCAAGCATAATTAGGGTGCTCTAGTAAATTTAAGCAGATTAAAAAGTATAGGGACGGAGACTGTATATGGGTAATCAGAACATTACATTTTGTTAACTTAATGGAATCAACAAGTGGTATAAACAATGACAGCATAGAAATTTAAGATTCCATGAGCCAAATATTTTGTTGTATGCATAAACAATTGGCTTGTTTCGTTGAATGAATCTGAAGGCTATATGAAATCACTGTAATTCAACGATGCCTTACAGTTGAAGCAACCATGGATATATACCCCTAGTCCATCTAATCACTGACTCCTAGTGCAAATCAGTTACCTATGTAGAGCATCAGACCTTTAGTTGGTTAGGCAATGGCTAACTAGTAAGTTGAGGGCTGTGGAAATCGATGCTATGGATAATGAAATTTGAAGACCAAACAAATGTTGAATTGTAACAATCGTAAATTGAAAGTCGACTTACAGCAGCTAGAGGGGAGATGAGGGGCACCAGTCGCAAGAAGGCCCGCCGAAACTGTACGCTGCCCTGTTTGGGTAGCGCCATGCGTGCTTGGCAGTCCTTAAGCATGAATTGCCTGCGCAAAGGAGAAGATGGAGTCGGGGAGGCTTCCCGGGCGGGGAAACCGGCGGAGTCGAGGAGCGGTGCGGTGCAGAGGAAGGGAGGGCGGAGTAATTTGGCGGAGCGTCCATGTTTCCAGACCACGGACGCGCGGCAGCCATCGCGGCAAGCGAACCGGGATCGGACGGTCAGGAGCGATGCGTCGTTGGAACTTGCGTGGGGAGATTCCGAGATGGATAGAGGCAAAGAATGCTGAATGCAGCAGTAATGACCATCTTGTCTGGAACCAACATTTTGAGCTGTCTGGCTGATTCTTTGTGAGCGTATGAAAAAGAAATGTAGATAAAAAAGAATTGGTGGCCATTTGACCGATCTTTGGGGAGATAAAATACTGCAAACAACCGAACCGCTTGATGTGATAAGCCAAGCGAACAGGGCGTTTGTTTTCAGGGTCAGTAATCGTCTAGGAACCCCTGAGGTTTTATTTTGTTGATTTCTGGAACCCAGACAGATGCAGAGTCTGGGCCTCAGGCTTGAGGACTTGGTGAACAATTTCAAGAGTGCTCCTGGTATTTCTTTATGTTCCTCCTTTTATAGTACTCCTACTAATTATTTGTGAAAAATGAAACAAACTGAAAGAATTTTTACAGAAAAAACGAGTTGGCATGGATGGAACTGTCCCAGACAGACAGATTGT
Organism: Hyparrhenia diplandra; assembly: GCA_015847255.1. Lineage (NCBI taxonomy): Eukaryota > Viridiplantae > Streptophyta > Magnoliopsida > Poales > Poaceae > Hyparrhenia > Hyparrhenia diplandra. Next base: position 114,672 of record JADLZK010002573.1, read on the forward strand.
CAAAACTCAAAGCCATTGTTGGAACTCGGAAACGGAGATTCCGAGATGGAAGCGCCGCAGTCATCTCCAAGTTGAACTGGAACTGAGCGGCGTCTCTAATCGAGATGCACATCAGGTTAAATTGCAATTTGGACATCAGGTCCCGAAAGATGCTGTGCCTGGCTTCAGGATTTCTCAGTGTTCTTCAGCTAGCTTCATGTTGATCACACAAAAGCAAAAAAACAGCAAGGTGATTGGTACGACGACGATGACCGTAGGTGCCAGTGTTGTATAGTACAGTACCGGTAGGCATATATATATATGGATTATATATATATAGTAGCATACAGAAACGTGTATCCGACGAGCACAGGACACCGGACGTGGACGGCTACTCCGGTCACAGGGGCGCGGTGGCGGCGAGCCCCGTGACCGCAGGGCCAAGGGCTTGCCCAGCGCGCGGGACAATGGCACGCACGACGCCCGGCAGCATGGGCGAGGTGAGCAGGCCGAGGAGGAACCAGTTGAGGCCGAGCAGCGCGACGGCGTCGCCGGTGCCGGCGCGGCGAAGGCGCGACACGCTGCGCATGGACACGCCCACGACGGCGAACAGCCCCGCCAGCAGCGGCAGGCACGGCGCGTCGGCGGACCACGCCACCGCGCCCACCGCCAGCGACATGCCCAGGCTGAACAGGCTCCGACGCCGCGCCACCGCCGTCGCCAGGGACTCGCCCTCGTCCGCCGCCGCCGTCGTCGTCAGAGCCAGCGCCGACGCCGGGTCGGCACGCTTCGCGCCGGCCTCCTCTTCCCGCGCTGCCGCCGCGTCTTGCTCTGCACGCCCTCGCTTCGTCGGCTTCTTGTCAGGCTCGAACGCGCGGTTGCCGTGACGATCAGCCGCCGGCGCCGGCCCCGCGGGCTTGTCCCACTTGGACTTGCCCTTGTGTTCGTTCAGGCGCATGTTCTCCTGCCTCAGCGCCTTGAGCTGAGGAAGTGAGGGAGCACCAGAGACAAGGAAGCTTCAATGGCTGCCAACGCAGCGCGTACCAAGGAGACGACTACACTCTGTGCTGTATGTACCTGGGTCTCGAGGACATGGATCCTGCCGAGGGCGTCCTCCTGTTCGTCTTCCATCTCGTCAAGAACCGCCTCCAGGGCCTCCTGCTCGCGAAGCGCTGCCCGCAGCCTGTCCTCCATCGCCGTGTTCTCCCACGCCAGATCGTCCATCTGCGCCTGCATCTCCGCAACCAGCCGCCCCAACTGGAACGAAGGAACGAACGAACAATTGTCAGTTGCATTGCAAGCCACCAATCCGATGGAAAATCTCTCCTGCCAATGAGCAAAGGCTAAAAAAAAGATGCCACGCACCTTGCGCTCCCTCTCGACGGCGGTGAGCATGCGGAGGGGGAAGGCGATGAAGGTGAGCGCCCACACCATGGCCTCGCAGCAGAGGAGCGCGGGGAGCTGGAACAGCCTCCGGAGCGCGCGCGCGCAGGCGGTGAGCAAGCAGCTCCAGGCCAGCTCCATGCTTGGTGTGCTAGTTACGAGCCATGACGCCTCGTCTGTCCAGCATGGGAAGAAGGACGAAGAGATAAGGTCAGCGGATGGATGGATCGGAGCTGGAACTGATGAGCACAGCAATGTGCAATTATTTTGAGACGGAGGGAGGAGCTAGGAGTCGTAAGCCTCTTGAGCTCTGGCACACTCCTACGACTCCTAGCTATAAGCTAGTAGCAACAAGTCAGGAGATGGATGAGGTCGGAGAGTAGATGGATGAGTTCCGGATTTGGGTTCCGGGCGTGGGACACGTGGGTTCCGGCAAGGCGGCACACGTTCACCTCCCCGCGTGTCTTGCAGGCGAGCACGTATCACGGCGAGCGTCGGCGTCGCCACGGATCCATGCTTCGTCACCAACTCAGCTCACCACACCATGTTTCTTGTTGCGATCCTATCCATTACTAGTATTATAGTACTCTGCCCACTCTGGGCTGCATCCTGGCCGGATCGCCGCTTCTTCCACCTTCCATCCTATCCCAACCCCATCCCATTGCACTTCGCTGACTGACAGGTCCTGTCTGTCTGCTCTTCACTCACTTTTAGAGTGGGCCATGGGTTGTACTCTTCTGACTGGGGTACACAGACATAGCTCTGTCTACCTGAATATTGTTATTACCATAGCCACACATTCTAAGTTTAACTAAATCCATATGAAAAGGTAATGTTTGTGATAGAAAATAAATATTATTGAATCAATCATAGGGTGCAGTATTCTTATATTAAACCTACGTCGAGTTATAAATATTACTAATATTTTTTTATACAAATTCAGTCAAATTTAATAAGTTTGACTCAATTCAAAGCCTGAACAAGCTCTGAAACTCAATACTCAACTGCACAGCACAGTTGAGGGAAAAAAAGCCAAACATAAACTTAGTGTTTTTGTTTCTACTGTACAGCCTTGGCATGGTGGCTGAGGGAAAAAAAAAAGACCATGCCTTATTTTGTCATGTGACTTGTGTATCTCCAATTACGTATACAACCTGCATGCTGTGTTTCACCTTGTGGGTGGATGAGTGTTATCTGTGCAGTGTGGTGTAAGCACTTGAATTCTGGACTCAGAGCTGAGAGCGCTTCAGGTAAACGATCACCACGACGCCGGCGAGAGCAACGGCGCCAACCGTGACGACGAACCGGAGAGACCGTCGCGCGCTGTGTGTGCGGTTGAGGGATTTGCTTGCGGCACGGAGGATTCGGGGATAACCTGGGGCTCGTCGTTATGCAGTCTCAGGACCTGGGACAGGAAAGTCAAACTCTGAATATCTGCCCGGCATTGGGACAAGGGGCATTTTGGTGGCTCAGTAATAAGCCAAACAGGAAGATAATTTTACCTTCCACCCAGCTGATTTGGCATGCTGGATTGCTGCAGTAAGGTCACTATCGCTAGTCAGGAGAACTCTGTCACCTTCATCGTCGTCATACTGTTTGAGCATGAAGAGCAATTCAGGTGAGTCCGTAAGTGCAATACCAACAAATTGTATCATAAATTTTTAGGATTGTCCAATTCACATGTGTGTGCTTCCAAGTCAAGAATCCACCTCTTACCAGAAGGTTGATGCTCGACTTTTCACCATCCGTTCTAGCCTGTATGCCACAGCAGAAACAAGCTCGTCTAAGCTTTCTGAAACTGCATGCAGACAGGAAAGGAAGCACAGCCTTATGATGCATCGTCAGAAAACAAGAGTCAGGAAAGAGCAATGAGCACTAACCACAACTGAATCTGTGAATACGCCCTTTTCTGTCTTCAATTTTAAAACAGAAAGAACTGCTAACATGAGGAGGATGTACATGTTTCCCGTCAGCACTGTCTGATGCCACCATTCGAGATTCATCACTGCACAAGTTTAAGAAAGCGCTAAGAACAATTTTAAAAAAGAGGGAGCTTTTGTAAGTGGAAAGCAAAAATACAAGCAGAAAAAGATCAACCTACGAGCATCAAATTCTTCTGCAGGATGCATGGCAAGAGCAGAATCCCAAAACTTCTGCATCATACTATTTGCCAGATCGTTTGCTCCAGATGCTCCTTCAACCTAATGAAAACAAAAGATAAGGATTATGTAGTAACAAAATGTTGAGTTGCCACTAATATTACTAGGCAGAAGGTTATATTTTCTCAAAGGAAAGCATAATATCTTAGCATTTCAAATCTCATTTCCATAAACACTAAAGTCAACTTTTTTCATTCCCGATTAAACCTAATGTATCTCATTCTCTCTTGAAATCTCAGCTCTGTTCAGATAAAATATTACCATAACAAAAAAGCGTTCAGTATAGTGTTGTAGTGAGAAAAGTTTTGCCCTCACCATGGATAAGGCTGCATGGATTAGTTGTAGAGCATCCAAAGACGCAATAATCTGTCCATCTATCCAAAGATTTGTTAGCAACACTGTTAAAAAGGATCGCTAATTTGCAACAAGGATTAGGCACTTGCTTTTGTCTACGACAGGAATATGCAGAAATTTTCCGTCTTTCATTGAATGTAGAGCATCAAGGATTGATGTGTCCATTGTGGCACAGTTAGGGTTTGCAGTCATAGCCTTCAGATACATAAGAACGTAACCAGAAAAATTGCAAACAGATAAAGAACAAAATCATTGGAATAAAATATGAATGATTGAATTTGTATGTGTACCTTTTCTACCAGAGTTGCATCTGGCAATAAATTCTGTGCCAATACTCGCAAAACCAGATCCTTGGAACTGAAAAAAAAAAAAAAAAATCCATACAAATCAACCCTTGATGCTCTTTTGTTTTTCTTACACATCGTGTTTTTGGGCCTGGGCCTTTAATAACAATTATATTAATACAAATCAGGCATGTTTGTGCAGGCCTTATGTTAATAAAAAGAAATCCATACAGATGAGTTATTCCCTGTTAAATGGAACTACATATTACTAGAAAGCAGCACAACTCATCATCCTAGAGTCAGCACTGAATAAACAACTGCAACAAACGAAAACTAAAAAGAATAAGTGATTTTTTGCCAGGAACAGGAACATACGTGACAATTCCTAGCAACACATTCCTTGACATGACAACAACTGAGTTAACTCGATGTTCCCTCATTGTTTTGGCGGCTAAAGTTACTGGATCTGATGGAGACACCACTGCAGCACTATGAGGAAAAAAGAAACGTTTGAAAAAAAACAGTGAAAATAAATTGTGCAATCAAGATGTTACTGGTAGTAGCAAATGTACCAGCTATTTTCAGTTATAACAGTTGACAAGGAAGGCTTGAACATCTGTTCTCGAAGAGATTCCATGAATGCATGTGGTCCTAAGAAAAAAGAATCAAAATACAACATCACTTTGTTAAAAGAGAGCTGGTATACATCAAGCTTGATCTTAACATATAGGTCAGTTCAATATTATTTGAGAAGTTGACTCTAATGTTATTCAAAAAGTAAGCAAAGCAAACAAACCTGGAAAATCATTTCCCCATTGTGTCTCAACCCCTTCCATAGCAGCTGCTATTGCGCTGCCTTGTTCTGCAGCCTTCTCCATTCTTGAAATTGCGTCATAAAGGAACTTCTTAATATCCACCATACCAATGACTTCACCATGTTCCACTACGGGAAGGTGCCTAAATTTGCCTGTGCATGAAAACCATGTCAATGAAAGAGACGTTCATCCAAATTCTTTGACATGTCTAATTTTACATGATCCATATTTTGACCATATGCAATCCTATGATAATGACAGGTTCACCCAACTTTATTTAGTCTTTACATAGATGTTGTGAAGGTTCACACGGTTCAAATGGTACCACTTGGAGCCCCAACAGTGGAAAAATGTACTAGTTTGCACACAGTTTTACTTTTTAGTTTGCTGTCTTTTATTCCCTGCACAAGTACAGTTGGCCTTCTGCTACTTCCTACTTCACTGGTAAATGCATTTGGAACAGTTGTAGTACTGAGTGAATTTCACGATCAAAGCGCCAGTGCATAACTGCACAGATAATTTAAATCATGAGAAGCTAATTTGCAGTGGTTTTCTTTTTTTCGCGATCGGGCTATTCACCCGTTTTTCATTAAGAGGTGCAGTGGTTTTCTCCAATTGCACAGATCACAGCAGTACCTGTTTCCAGATACAGGTCATCTTCAGCTAAAATATAACAGTGATCACGACCAATGGTGAAATTAACAACAGATACAGATGTTTGGAATCGGTAAAAGATATATAACAAGAAAACCTTGGACCATCTTCTGCAGTGCCTCTATGGCCGATGAATTGGACATAACAAAAACTGGGTTCCGTGTCATCACCTTCGCCACAAATGTTTCATCAGGCTTGAGACCCTCAGCTATTACCCGCCCCGTGATGTCCTACACAAGGAGATGGAAAACAAGTGCGAAGGCCCCAGTTGAGATTTGAGAACTAATCCCCGTATTGATCACACAGCTCGTGATTAATCCCATCAAAATCATTAGGGAAAATGGAAAAGTACTCTTGTCGACAAACAAAATATTCCTCTAATCACCCAATATTCTCCTTCTGGTTCCTTCCGAACCCAAAATGCATGACCTCCAAGAAAATGAGATTTATTTAGTTCATCTGGGACATTAAAAAAATAGCACATCTGGCATATGATTCAACTCATTCTAGCTCAATGTATCGGTGCCCACCCTTCACCCGGAATTTGAAGAATAATGCAAGTTGCAGAGCCATTCATCCAAAAATCGAATATTTTCTGTACATCTGACCACACATTTTGGGTCCTCACAGGTGCCACAACGCCTTTCCACCTCCCCGGATTCGTCTCGTACCTCGGCTGTGAGGATGCCCGAGAGCATCCCATTGGCGTCGGTGAGCAGCACGGCGTCGACGCGCCTGGCCGCCATCCTCCGGCACGCCTCCGACACCTGGGTGGCCTCCGGCAGCGTGAGCGCCCGCGCCAAGCGCAGCTTCTTCACAGTCCTCTCCGGCTCCGCCGCCGACCTGCACGCGCGAGCACACGATCAGCACGTCCCCATCACACAAGACAAGAGTGATTTGATTGGAGCAGTGGGAGGGGGAGCGTCTGGCGCGCACTCACGATGGGTGGACCGGAGAGGTGGGCTTGGACGAGGGCGGCGCCTTCCCGTTCCCGTTCGCCGCGCCGGCGGCCGCAGGCGTGCGGCGGGGCGGGCGGCGAGGCCGGGGCGCGGGCTTGGTGGCCATCGCCTCCGCCGCAGGTGGAGGATTGAGGAGATTGAGAGGCACGCGGCCGCGCAGCTCGCAGGTGGGTAGCAACTGGCGATGGAGGCGGGCGGCGGCGGCGGCGGGGGTTTGAAAAGGAGTGCAAGGCAAGACTTAGTCGTCGTTGGGCGTTCGCCGTTGGCGTGTTGTAGCGGACGAGCAGAGCAGCAGTTGGTAGTTGGTTTGCAGCTGTTTGTGGGCCAAGTCTGTCAGTGACCCGACGAGGTATGATACACCAGAGCTCCATGCCAAATGAAAAAAATTGAATGAATATCACAAGGTTCCTTCTTGTTTAACAAATATCAAGTGCATGAAAGTTCTAACAAAAATATGAATGAATGGAACATGAAACTCTTTATATTTATGTAAAATTCTAACAAAAGTACATATGGCATTGACGTCATGATGTTCAAGAACTACACCAATACGTGGCCAGCGCTTGATTTTCAGCCAAATTCGAATCTAAATGGCAACAATCCCTGGTGGCCTTTTTTTTAGGTTGTCAATATCAAACTTGGATAACCTTTTTTCACTCAAGCAATTTCTTTGACCAAATTACACAAATTTTGGCAAATCAAGATTTGTGTGATAGGAACGTGACCCTCACATGAATTTTGGCAGGGCAAAAAAACCCCAAAAAACCAAAACCAAAACCACAGACCCCAAAAATCAAAACCAAACTACCAAACCCCCTCCCAAACCTCCAAACCCCTCACACACAAAAAAAAATCCTAGAAAACACCCAAAACAAAAACTAACCCCACTCACAAAACCTCAAACCCAATAACAATTTTGTTAAAACAAGCATAAAAACAAAATCAAACCCAAAAAACAAACTCCCAAAAAAAAACCGTAACGGTGCGGCCTCCCATCCCCTGTGTCCATGGAGGCGTGCGGCCCACACCCTCTCCACCACACGAAGCCCGACGACGTGGCGCGTGGCATGTGCCGGCGACGCGCGGGACACAGCCCCCAATTTTGTGCAGCTCGCGGCCCCTACCCCTACGGTGCGCGGCTTCCCCACCCACCGACGGCGCGCGCGACCTCCTCCACCCACCATGGAGCTCGAGAGCGAGGGGGCTTGGAGGTATCGTCGCGCTCCTCCTGCTCCGCGCTCCCGCCCCGCTCAACCGGGGAGCATAGGCGAAGCCCTACACGCTACACGGCCCGCCCGCGACGGCGGCGAAGGCGAGGGCAATGCTCACGGATGGCGAGGGTGGTGGCAAGGTGGTGGTGGTGGGGCCGGACCTACATGGGACGCCGTTGAGGTGGAGGTGGCGACCTGGGTGCGGAGGTCGTGTCGGGGATGTGAGAGACGCCACGGGCGGAGGTGTTGCGAGCCACGTGGGGGCCACACGCCATCAGTGGTGAGAGTCGTGAGCCATCAAGGATGGGAGGCCCAGAGCAGACACACAAAATCCAAACGACGAACGCCCAAACGCAACGCACAAAGGAGCGGGCCAGATCAATCATAGATCAAATCGGACGGATCAAAATTCGAATGAGGAGAAGGCAATTGTCACATGAGTGAAGTATATCTTTCCTCTTTTTTGTATTATTAGTGGAGGACATAGTACTATTGCTAATAGCCCAAGCCCATGTCCATGTGCCCATGCCACATGTCAATGTTTGAATGGTAAGTACTCCACGACCCAAGTGATCCCAAACAATGTGTTAGGATCGGCTACCAAGTGGGCCTAGTATGGATGAGCCGGTGTTGGTCCCTCTTGTTGGCTACAAAAGGCGCCAGCGATGGATTGTAGAAGGCATCAAAGAAATATCACAAACATGTATTATTGTTCATCTTCCTCCCTTCTCTCCGTTTTCATCCCTTTTTGTGCTTCCCCTCCCATGTTCTAGTCCTTTGAATGAACCATGCATTCCCCAACTAAATAGTTATTCATCGATCCTTGCTTATTGCTCGCTTCCTACCCTAATTCGATTCTTTCGATTTCTATTCCGCTTTGCAGTTAACAAAATAGTCTGATTATTAATTAATTAAACATGACCAAACGATTGTTTATAATGAATAGGACATACTCAAAAGTATTACACAACTAACACTGTACCTCTCCAATATTACAAAGGCAGGTTTAAAAATTGGACATGTCTTTGAGTAACATATTATCTAAATATGTACCCTCTCTCTCTTCCCTCTCCCTTCCCCTTATCTGCATCTGCTATCATATTGAATTCAGTCATTGCAATGTTGTATGCATGTACCGGATATGGCTAAATTTTGTTTGCTCGATCAGTTACCATGATTATGAGGGCTTGGCTCCAGACTCCAGATGGGGTAAATGTTAGTCTCCTTTGTCAAGCTGGTGTTAGTTATTGTTTTTCCCCACTTATGTTTGTCACTTATGTGTTATTGGACCTTGTGCAAAGCATACTCATAGAGCGAGATGATATAAGACATGCTTATAAAGATTTATTGGAATTGACAAAGGAGACTGAGTGTGTATGAGCTGGACTAAACAATCTTTGGACCCATCCAAAAGGCTCCTCAAAAGTATTAGACAAAACAACGTCATCTGGTTGAAGATACAAGACACAGTACTTTTAAGCAATCTTTGGACCCATCCAAAAGGCTCCTCAAAAGTATTAGACAAAACAACGCCATCTGGTTGAAGATACAAGACACAGTACTTTTAAGTGGGACAACATTACAACAAAGGTATAAAGACCATAATGTAGGAAAAGTCATAGTACTTTGCTGCTCACAGTTAACATTGATTTTAGAGGCTCAGGATAGCCTCGGGATTCCAAACCCTAAAGTTTATCTTTGCTAAGCACACCTCTATATACTGGTGCAACAATACAAATAGGTCAAATGATTAGCACTAATATCTGCTCATATTGTTAGAAAGTGGATAATATTGTTATGAATATATGTTTACTGGCTAAGTGGATCGACAAGTTAGAAAGTGAGGATGATACTTTGTATTGATCATTGTTAAAGAATAAGTATCTAAACAATAAGAGTATTTTCCAGATTAGAAACAACAAAGGGTCACAATTCTGGAAGTCATTATTAGAAGTAAGAGAATGGTACAATGGAGGTCGAGGCATAAGCATTAGAGCTAGACACCAAACAAGGTTTTGGCATGGTTGCTAGCTGAGTAGCTGCCCTTTGAAAATCTGTTTTCCAAATATTTTTAATACAGCCACGCACCCAGACATTGAGGTGGAATAGAGTTCAGAAGGCAACCAAGCTTAGTCCAGATTGCTGAATGGGATCAGCTAATGCAAGAGCTAAATGGGGTCGTTCTAACTAAGGGTAGAGATAAGGTGATCTGGTTATTGGAGAAAAGCCAAAAATATTCAGCTAGATCTCTATATAAGTTCATGACATCTAGTGGGGTAATAGATACACAAATGATGCTGATTTGGAAATCTAGAGTTTCGCTGAAGGTCAAAATCTTTATGTGGATGGCAAGCCATGACAGAACTCAATGTGGAGTTCAGCTGAAGAAGAAAAACTGGCCCGGATCCAAAAAAAATGCCTTATGTGTGACGCATTAGAAACGTCTGACCATATTCTCTTTCAATGTCCCATAGCTATGTTTCTTTGGGCATTCATCCGCGACTGTTTGGGCTAGAATCTATCTCCCATCAGCTGCGCGGCCTTGTTTATTGAGATTATAGAGAAACTTATAGAGGTAAGAAGCGCTAAAGCAGAAGGCGACGCTGATATTATGTGCAGGTGCTCTCTGGATGATTTGGAACACTCGTAATGATGCCGCCATCAACAAGAAGTTCATGTCCTCTCCGACGATGCCGGTGTTCAAGACGGTCACATTACTGAAGAATTGGATCCCGCTGATGCAACCGAAGGTGAAACCCATGGTGGAGGACATGATCCAGCTGCTGACGTCTAGTGCGACTACGATTTAGTATGTTGTCATGCTTGTTTTGGAACTTCTATGGTGCTATCTTTGTAACCTCTCATTGAGACTTGTTGAGGTGGTAAGTTTCAGGTCTTGTTGGCGGCCTGGGCGCCTTACTGGTTTCGTTGTTTAGACGGTTAAAAACCTTGTCGAGGTCAAGAGTATACATGGTCATCGTGCCGTGCCGCCGACGCGATGTGTGCTCGGCCTCCGGCCCGGGGCACCGCCTGCCGGGCCGCCGTGCCGGCACGTGAGCATGGCGTGCTGCCCGCCGGCACGACGGCACGCTTCGCCGCGCCGCCGCGGCTGGTTGGCCCTGGCCGCGAGCCTCCGCGCGCTGGGTCGAAGAAGAGCGCCGTCGCGCTCGTCGGAGAAGAGCGCCCGCGCTGGACGCCGGAGGCGCGACTCGCGAGCCTCGCGCCGCCGCCGCCGCTGGTCGGAGAAGAGGGCCAGGCCGCGAGCCTCCGCCGCCGGCCGCCGGCTGGCGTCTGGCGCCACCGCGGGCTGCCGGAGGAGACGGAGGAGAGGGAGGAGGCGGAGTCGCCAGCGCATTGGCCTGCGCGACTGAGTCGCAGAGGGAGGAGGCGGTCGCCGCCGACATTTTCCGCGGTACGATTCGCGGCGCCGGGAATCGGGATTGGGATGTTAGGGAGTTAGGGTTACGGGGAGGGAGCAGGCCGGGCTTATTGGGCATTGTTAGTAGGCTGCCCCCGCGTGATGCACCGGGCCGTCACCGTGCCGCCCGTGCCGTCGCGTGCCGTGCCCTTTGCCGTGCCACGGGCCGGGTGGCGGCCTAGGCACGGTCCGGTGACCGGGCCGTGCCGTGCCACGGGCCAAGGTCACCGTGCCGTGCCGTGCCTTGGGCCGGGCCAAATCCCGTGCCAACGGGCCTCGTGCTGCATGGCCATATATAGTCTAGAGTATGTCGCTTTATCTTGGTCTGGTCTTCGCAACAGTTAAACCTTTCGATCCGTTAAGCTTTCAATAAAGCTGGTCAATGCCTTTTATCTTAAAAAAATATTTGCTAATATTGTGTAACGGATATGATAAGTAGTGTCCACATAAATTCTAAAATTACATGCATAACATTAGTGCACAAAAAGTAACATATGATGACAACATGAGTTGACAAGTGAAGTGATTCTGCAGAATAAACTTTTAGCTGATTAGCACTAAAAATCAATAGTTAACGCAAGAAAATGTAGTATTTAAGGAGATTTTACACATATATATCATTATAAAATAACAGACTACACATAACAAACTGTTTTGAGATGTATGAAGTGTAAATATGCGTTCACCTTTTTTATGAGAATTAGACACCTCAACATTAGAACTTTCTCCAGCCCTGTTGAAGAACATCAACTTGAGTACCCAAAAGTAAAATGTATCAAACCAGCCTCACTATACCATGTCGGGAGCAGAAAATTATAGGAGACACACCTCACTTCACTAGAAGATTTTAAGAGTGGAGGAAATCTAATCTCATCCAGGCATATACAATGCCACCACTGATCAAGAATTGTAATCGATGGCCGGCAAAAGTTCCTTCGCCACAGGAGGAAAAGTTCATGCCAAGAAAGTTCCCATCAAGATCAAAAAGTGGCCCGCCTTCGCAAACCTAAACAAAAGAAAATAATTACAGACTAGAGATACAAGAATAGACCGAGCCTGAGTTGAGTTGCCGCTCTCCGTGCCACGAGAGGTTCAAAGTTTCTTTGAGGCATCCACGTACACGGTCCTCGGAGACGGTCGGTCCACCCTCTTCTAGACGGGTCGATGGATCCAGGGAAGGGCGGTCAAGCATATTGCGCCAAGCTTGCTGAACTTCGTCAGCCGCAGGGACATCCGCGCACAACCGTGGGCACAAGGACTACGAGGGACGGCGCATGGGTACGACAGATCACCGGAGGCATCTCGTCCCCCGCTACCCAAAGAATATCGGCGTCTCTCGGGATTTGGTCGAGCCGAAGTCCTCAACAACAACGCCGACCGCTTGGTGTGGAAATGGACCCAACAGGGGACCTACTCGTCTAGATCGGCCTATAGGGCCCTATACCAGCCGTCCCACTCGATCCCGGGTTGTACTCGGTGCTGGAGCACTTGGGCGCCGTTACGTGTCAGGATCTTCCTATGGCTGGCTCTCCGGAGGAGGCACTCGACCGCGGACAGGAGGCACCGCCACGGGCTTGATACCTTTGTGATCAAGACCCGGAGACCATCGACCACATCATCATCGCCTGCTGCTTCTCTAGAAACATCTGGTGGACCATCCTGGCGACGCTTGGGGTTGACGCCTCACAGGTGGGTGGGGGATCCATCCTCGACTGGTGGAAGCGGTGGAGACGGAGGTGGCACAAAGAGAAGAGAAAGGGCGCAGACACCCTCTTCTCCCTGGTGGCATGAGAGCTTTGGAAAGAGAGAAACACGAGATTCTTCCGGAACGAAGCGGCCACTAGCGTGCAATTCCTCGCCAAGATTAAGCAGATCGCCGACCTATGGATAGAGGCAGAAGCGCCACCTAGGAGAATTAGCAAGCGAGTAATCGCCATGTGTAAAACGACAAGGAAGACAGTGCCTATTGTAAATCTTACCCTCCCAAAACGCGCCAGTGCGCGGTGTAAAAACTCTTCTTCTTAAATACAAAGATGCGCAAATCTTTTTGCGTATTCGAGAAAAAAAAGAGATATAAGAATAACAACAACAATATAGCCTTTTGTCCCAAGATAGTTGGGGAAGGCCAGAGATACAAGAATAAAATCAAATAAAATAAATTGAAATTGAACAAGAGTAACATAGGAAAAAACATCATTTATAGCCCCAGAGATACACTTGACTGGTTACTAAATACAGCAACAGATTAAAATACTCATCATATTGTAATGCAGATGTACCTCGCTGGTTTTACATGTGAACAGCATATGCGATAGGAAATCTTCGCTTGGATCAAAATTCAAAATCCCACGTTTGGTAATTAATTTGCCAGAGCTGTCACAGCCTAGAGCTACTGCATTAGTATGGGGTGGAAATGTTGTCAGACTCCGAAAAACTATGGGACAAAGACCAGGGAAGTTCTCGACGTTGATAACAGCAATGTCACGGTCTAAATCATATCGTCCCAAAAACCCTGTGACAAGATTGTGTTCATGGCGCACTCCAATCTATAATGATAAAGCAAAAGTATAAACAACAGTCAGTAAAAGAGAAAAAAAATAGAAAGGGTGATCAGCAGCACCAACCTTCAAGTTATCACCATGGTCTGTACTTTTATCATTTAAAGCTTTAACCAAGCTTGAAGAAGTGACAAACCCTGAAACTGGCCCCCAAGCTGTACAGGTATGCCCGAGCATGCAAACAACACCTTGTTTTCTGCACAGTATCGTAATTTTAACTAATTATTACTAGCAATGTTTAAAAATGTCAGGGAAGTAAGAAAGCAACAGCACATAATCACCATGGGACAGAGAAAGTGACACAACGCTTCTAGACAAATTTGATGCTACCTCCGGACTCAGCTCACTCAAGACATCTTGATCTGATTCCATATCCAGGTTATGAAGTTAAAAGAAACATGATACAACAACTGTGAATGTCAAATAGAGCTGTAAGAAACATGAGACAAAAAGGAAGGACATGCACACCTGAAATCAGTAACTCAGTTGTCTCTCCTTTGCAAATTCTTTTGTTCTTTTCTGACCTTGTTGACAGATAAGTCCTTTTATTCTAATATGCGCTTCCTGTAAGATCATCCATTCTTTTGTTCTTTAATGAGCTTCTTGTGAGACAAGTTCTTTGATTATTCTTCGACATCCTTGTAAAATAAGTTATTGTGCGACATACCCATCAAAGTTTCAACCTGTGACACAAGGCTTCAAAAGACCCCAGCGTCGTCGCTAGGGCGACTCGGGAAATCTACCGCCGTCGCCGGGTCCCCGTCGGGGCTGCCCCTCCGGCCGCCCGCCGCCGCACCTCCATTTCGCGGTGACGGCCCGCGGTCCGCCGCTCAAAAAGGCAGTTGCCGTCTCCTCTCCCACCCGGCCTCTCCCTCGCCCTCCGCCCCCATTTCCTCTACCTCTGTCCAACTCCATCGATGTCGGCCGCCGCCACCGGGCGAGAGGCGGATCCGCCCTCCCGGTGCGGATCGGCGGCTCCGGTCTTGGATCCGGTCGCCCGGGCAGCCGGTCGCCGCCGTGATGGGTGCCGCGACTTCGCGGCCTTGCTCGTCGGGACTGCGTGGATTGGCCCGTTTGGCGGCTTCCATGGCCCCTGCGTGCCCCTCGCGATGATGCTCGGCGGTGGTGCTGCTCCAAGACCGCGGCCGGCCATGGATTCTCGAGCCTCGTGCGCGGATCGGCGTCCCCCTCCTGGACCCTTCCGCGCGCTGCTCCGCGGCGTGGTTGTGGGAGGAAGTTGCGGGTGAGCTCTTCGGCAGATCCGGGGTGGCGGTGTCTGAGGGGGCCTGTCTGCTCTGCAGCTGGGCCTTGTGGTGGTTTCGGCTGCGCCATGGTGGCATGGCTGATGACGGTGCGCTCGGGCGCACCCCAACGGCGTCATGGTGGCGTGGTTGGCTGCGTCTGCGCGGTGCTGCACTTGCGCCACCGTGGTGGTGGGGTTGGTGACACCGGTCGTCTCCTTCACCTCTGGGAAGATGCGGGTGAAAACCCATCCCTCTTGGGACGGCGTTGACGGCGCCTTTGGCGCCGTGTCCTCCGCGGGGGCAACGTCGAGCATCTCTTTCGCGGACATGGTCATCCACGGCCGGTGGCCTGCCTGCCTCCGCCTCCTCAGGGACTCCCTCTGTGCCCGTTACACCTCATTCCCACTCACTTTTGGACTGTCTTGCAGCTCTTGACCTGTCCGCTCGGTTGTTGCTGGTTCGTTGGCGGATGCTTTGCCGCCGTGGTTCGTTGGTGGATGCTTTGCCACCGTGTGCGTTGGCCTTCTCTTGGGTAGCTGCTGAGCCGCCAAGAGTGACGGCTGATGGCTAGGTTGTTCGTTGGTGGACGCTTTGCCACCGTGTGCGTTGGCCTCCTCTTGGGGCATTTCTTGAGCCGCCAAGAGTGACGGTGATGGCTAGGTTGTGGGCGGATGCTTTGCCACCGTGGTTCATTGGTGGATGCTTTGCCACCGTATGGTCGTTGGCGGATGCTTTGTCGTCGTCTCGTTGGTTCGTTGGCGGATGCTTTGCCGCCGTTTGCCGCTGCTGGAAGGTCTTCTATGTTGACGCTCATTGTGATGTGGCTACAGTTGTAGGTTTTAGGTGGTTTCGTTGGAGTTGTGAGGCGGAGGGTCCCCCAATTCTTCTTTGCTTGTTTGTGCTTGTGGGACTCAACAATGTCTGTGGATTACTTTTGAATCCTATGTAATTCTGTTGGAATATAAGTGAATTGCCCACCTCTCCCCACCCGGCTTAAGCTTTTGGGTTGAATTGGTTGGTGCATGCAACTTAATAATTCCCACTTCTCTTAATGCAGTGTAAGATCACCACCACCCCTTGTTACTTCTTAGCGTCTTCCAAACACTGAAGCAGAAGCTTTTTTAAGAAAAGTGTAAAAATGGGTAAAAAAAAGCAATACAATAATGCAGTACAATGTGGGTCTAAACACTCCTATATCATTGCATATGTATTCATCATTGGCTACGACGAAATTAACTTGTGTCCAAATTTTAACTGCAATCAATCAAATTTTGTACATGAGGCATATGTGCCAGTACAGGACACTGCTAATGGGCACGAGGGATTCGGCATTATTCCAAATTCCAACCCATCTTATCTTAATAACCCATGTTTCTTCAGAAATTAATAATAACTCATGCCTTTATAATCTCGTCAGAAACAAGGTGGAGGTGCCAGGGTGGGTCTCCGTACCTTGTCAATCAAGCCAACTGGAATCCCTCCCACTAGTATAGCAGAGCAGAATGCTCCGCCGAGCAGGATCAAGGATCCGATTGCAGCACGTGCAAAGCACGCTTTCGGAAAAAAAAATCAAAGGATCCGATCCGTCCGCTCCGCCCTAATAATTTAAGAGGTGCGGAGACGCGGGCGCGCAAAGGAAACAGGCGGGGCGGGCCAAACACTAGGGCAGCCCAGGCAGTGGCTCTAGTCGCGGCCCGTTTTAAGTAGATTTTGGCCCATCGCAGCCCAAACACAAGCAGCGAGTAGGGCAAGCCACTCAGCCAGCCGCCAGCGCCGTCGCCCGTTCCCCTCGTTGCCCCCTGCCCCTCTCCTCTCCGGCCCTCCTCTTTCCGACTCGGCGGCCTTGCCCTCGCCCCGTCCAGCCTCCGCTCTGCAGTCCGCGGCGGCTTCTTCCTCAGGGCCCAGGCAGTCAGCCGCCTGCCCGGAGGGCCAGCTCCTTATTGCAAAAATCATCGGGTGCTCTGGTCTGCCCTGGTTGCAGCACCCAGCAGCAGCAGCAGGAGGACGACACAATGAAGCTCGACGTCAACGCCCTTCGCTACCTCTCCAAGGACGACTTCCGCGTCCTCACCGCCGTCGAGATGGGCATGCGCAACGTAAGATCCCCAATCCCCCCCTGCACCGACCTCGCACCCTGTTATATATTAAACCAATCGCTGGTTTCCGCGACTTAAGTTAGTTTTTTTTTTTTTTCCTTTTGGACTTTTCACAGCACGAGATTGTTCCAGCAGAACTTGTCGACAGGATCGCCGGACTGAAGTAAGTAAGCTTTTGTTTTGTTTGTGGTCCTGCAATCTGTGGCTATGCAGCTGAGGATAGGCATGCTTCTGGTTGCTAGTTTTAGATGTTAACTGGTGGTATGTTTGCTGTGATATCGAAATCATTGTTTTGGGATGTAATAATTTTAGCATGTTGATGATTGGAGGTAGTACTGCTGGTGTTTGGATCATGCACAGTATGCAATGCAATTTCTCTAGTTCTGGTTTGCTATTCTACTTGTGGCGCATAAAGTAGCATGAAAGCTCCATATTTTTACTTATCCTTTCGATAGGCAAAAACAAAGATTAGTTTTGTATAAATATCAATATGCTGAAAACAATTAGTTTGAAAACACGGAGGCTTGGTGCAGCTAATGTTACTCTTAATGATGTTTATTTTTGATCTAACCACTTGAAGCAAATGTCAAATGAAGTTATTGTTTGCTGAGTAGAAAGAATCTGTACTCTATCTCAGTGGAATATGTTCTTATGCTTTATGATGAATTTAGGCATGGAGGTACATACAAAGTGCTGAGGAATCTTTTGAAGAATAAGCTAGTGCATCATGATGCCACTAAATGTGAGTTGTTGATAGTTAATCATGATTATAGAATTTTGGGTTGCTAGCGCAGTAGCACTTAGCTCCAAGTCTTTATTGCTTTCTCGGTTCTGTTCCATACAGACGATGGATATCGGCTCACCTATCTAGGATACGACTTCCTTGCCATCAAGACTTTGGTTAATCGAGGAGTTTTTGCTTCAGTTGGCCGCCAGATTGGTGTTGGAAAGGAGTCTGGTATGTTGTGTTCACAATGTGTGTTCTTTGTTTTAATAATGTGGCAAAGGCACATGAAGTTGTTAATAATATCTCTATGATATGCAGATATATTTGAGGTTGCCACAGAGGATGGTACAGTACTCGCCATGAAGCTTCATAGATTGGGCAGGACATCTTTTAGGGCTGTGAAATCTAAACGTGACTATCTAAGGCACCGAAGGAGCTTTAATTGGCTATACCTCTCACGACTTGCAGCCTTGAAGGAATTTGCCTTTATGAAGGTCTTTTTTCTCATTCTATTTCTTTTAAGTATATCTGAGCTATGTGCTCTTTTCATTTTCCTTCTTGTTTTGTTGATCCTTGACTGCTTATATCTCCAGGCTTTAGGGGACCACGGTTTCCCTGTTCCAACTGCTGTGGATTGCAATCGGCATTGTGTGATCATGTCACTTGTGCAGGGATATCCGCTGTAAGCATTTATTTGTCAACTGTGGATTCATATTAGTTGAATAGTATGTTCTGTCAAACTGATCCTGATACAAGTTGCTTTATGCTCTGTAGTGTTCAAGTGAAAGAGTTACAAAATCCAGATGATGTTTTTGATACAATTCTTGGTCTTATAGTTCGTCTGGCAGAGCATGGACTGATACATTGTGACTTCAATGAGTTCAATATCATGGTATCTCTTCCTTTTCCTTTCCTTGTTTGTGTTGTTTTAAATCCTTCGTATACAAGTAAAACTTGTCTGGATAAGATACTATGGAATGAGACTTGCCATATAGTAGTTTTTAGTTGCAGCTTGCCAGCACTTAGTTTTGTGATATAGTAGTAATATGATGATACTGCATATGATAATGTTTTTCATATGTTGGTGTATAGTTAAATTCATTGATACCAATGTCATGCAGATTGATGATGATGAGAAAATTACGGTTATTGACTTTCCACAGATGGTGTCTGTTTCTCATCGTAATGCCCAAATGTATGTAGCTTACTCAGATAACTAAAATATGGCAGTGTCAATTCGTAAAAAAAAAGGCAATGCCTTGTATTTTTAAAAATGAATTTTGCTTTTGCAGGTTTTTTGACCGAGACATTGAGTGTATCTACAAGTTCTTTAACAAAAGGTTTATACTATATGCAAGAAAGCTTGAAATGATCCTAATTTGGTAGAATCTTTTTCTTATTGGGATTTATTTTCTTCCTGTTAGGTTCAATCTGACGTCAGAGAAAAATGAAGAACAACCTGGATCTGAAAGTGACGATGAAGGGAATAGCAGGCCTTCTTTTTTTTGTCTGTGAAAAAGACTGCTGGTTCCTTGGATAAGGAACTAGCTGCCAGTGGATTTACCAGGAAAGAGCAAGTGGAGATGGAGAAGGTAGGTTAGATGTTTCTGCAAATTTGTTATCCATGCATGCATTTGTAGATTGTTTTCCAGCTTAGTTCTCTGATACTGCTTTTTTGTTGGACAAACTTCCATACAGTACATTGAGGAAGATGCTGAAGGACATGATTCCAGCTCAGATGATGACGTCGACGACGACGACGACGATGACGAGGTCGGTGATGCTGTGCCTTTGGTTTCCTTGAAGATAGACCAGGTAGTCTGTCTAAGCAAGTTAATTTGGATATGTGCAGACTGTACCTGCAGTCAGGCAGTCAGGCTAGTCTCTAGTTAGAATCACTGTTAATGAAGTGTATTTTTGCTCTGTCTCGCAGGGCGGTTCTGTTGAGCCTGATTGCAATCTTGTCTCAAGGGATTCAGATGTGCCTAGAACATTTTCTGAAGAGGTTAGTCATCTATCCATCAGCATCAGACCAAATAAGCAAACTTTTGCTGCCATTTTTCTTACATTTTTTTGACTGCACAGCATGGAACAAGTTGTAGTGGTGAGAAGAGATTGGAAAATCCTCCCTCTGGTGGCAATGGAAAGGTTATGAAACCGCTTCAATCTGGGTCCCAGGAAGATGGCAATGATGATGATGATTCCTCAGAGGATGCTAATGAAGAAGATGCTGAGCTCACAAAACAATTGAACAAGCAAAGGAAAAAGGCAATAGCAGCTGTCCATGGGCGGAGAAGGCCAGTGTCATCCAGGAACGCCTACAAGGACAAGGGTAAGGGCACCATGAACTCCAAGATCCAGAGGCAGGCGTGCAAGTGGTGATGATGGTTGAATGTCTGCAGCGTGCAAGTGGCGGTGATGGTGGTGATGGTTGAATGTCTGCAGTGCCTCTTGCGGCAGTACTAAAGTAGATGAAGTGTAGGATTTTGTATGGCTGTAGAACCGAGGGACCGCTGTACTAGAATCAACTCTGGCTTTATTTTTATTTTTATTATTATGTTGTATACCTTATGTACACGGTTCTGATGAGATCATCGTTTGTACACGTTTCTGTTTACCCACTGAATATCTTTCTCAGAATACATGTTTGGCATCTGCTTGCTTTTTCATGTTTTCTGTGACCTTCCTGGTCTCAGATAAACAAAGCAGTAGCAATTGTCCTGTTATAAACAAGTTAAGTTCCTGTTTACCAAAAAAAAGACAGCCTTAATGCCTTAATGATACTGTACAATCCTATGGAAATACAGAGCTGTTTCGCACCAAAAAAAAAAAAAAAAACCTGTCTGAAGCAACAGACGGCATCAGACAATTGGTACTTGCAGGTACATTTTGCCGTTTGGACCAAGCACAAGTACATACATGTGCATACAGTTCTGATTTCAGTCTACTTTTATTTTTTTTTCATGTATGCTCCAAGTATATATATTTTTTAGCTCATTCCTTTTGTTTAATTAGCTGAAAGCCTATTGTGAGACCCCGCTAATGGGCCTCTGATGGGCTGGGCTGGAAGCCAAGTTACTGTAGCAGTGCAGGAATTGAGACACTCAAAGTTTAGTACCATATTGGAAGTTGGAGTAGGGTTGAACCAAGTTAAAAGGCCAAGGCCTGGGAGGTTAGTAACTCCGGGTTGCAACCTTTTATTGGCGGAGGACGAAAAGACAAGAAGAGTTAATTTGGTAAGTGTGTCCATTCAACGCGTGTAGAGTGGATCTTACGACGTTATTCATCTTATCCGAAAATTTGCCTTGACGTCTACACAGAAAGGGCGTTACACCTATATATATTGGCTAAGCCTTATACATGGACCAGGGAAGAGCCCTGTGCAATTTTGGTCTTCTTATAACATTACGACGTTGAATTATTTCCTTGCCTTGACACTACACAGAAAGGATGATTTTAGTGCGGGAAAAGCCCAAGTATTATTATGAAGATTGCCATTTTTGTCAATATGCTGTTGAGTGTGGAGAAGCAGGTAATAAGGAACCAAAGTACCAAACAGCGAGCATTCGGTGATGCAAATGCAGAACACCCGAACCAAGAGATGTCGGGTTTGGTGTACAAAACCAGCGGAATGCGTTTTTAATGAGCTAATTAATGAATCCATGTACAAAACATCAAAGTGTGGTACATATACATATACAATGTACTCCATGGATATACATATGCAGCACAGACGTAGTCCCTACTCCCTAGGTGCTAGTAGCGACTTGAAGATCCCTGCAAGGAATCTGAGAAAGACGACGCCGGCCAGCACGGCCATGGTTCCCCCAACGCAAAGCCAAGGCAGCATCTTCTTTCTAGAACCAGAGTTCCTATACACGACGATGAAGACGACGCCCACCGCCATGAGCACGACGGCCTGCAACAGAAACGGCACCTCGTCCTTGCACTTCCACTTGGAATTCTCCCCCGGCTCCTCCTCCTCCTCGCGGTTCAGCTGCCCTTGTTTCCCTTGCCCAAGCTCTAGATCAATCTCCATAGCTGTGCGCGCTGTAACTGTAAGTGTGTCCTCCTGAAAATCTCCCGTGTATGTATTTATACGCGCGCTCAGCAGATTTCAGCTCGTTCGACCCCGATAAGGACACGTACGTACAGCCGGACCGGATGCGACACGGAGGAGCACTATAACTTTTTGTGGCAAACAAAAAAAAGGCAAATATTGCATTGTGTTGACGAAGAACTAGTGTTCCACGCCAAGCACATCGGGAGGGCTTTGGACACACATGAGGTTGCACACAACCTGAAAATGGCGAGAACCGCAGCGTGATCCAAACGACCGAGAGATTGTTAGGGCCGATGTGGAGCTCAATTTCGGCCGGGATAACCTCCGAACGGGAAGACGCGTCGGGAGGACGCACGCGAGGGTTGCCCTAGGATCGGCAAGGCCACCTAGAACGTCGGCGAAATTCGCGCAGAACGTCGTCGAACAACAAATTAGGGTTTGGAAGAGACAAATTAGGGTTTGGTAAAGGTGTTTGATTGATTGGATGTATATAGGATAAAATCGGCCATGAATTTCTTATTATATAGAGGGGGGTGTGGTCTTATCCCCTTAGAAAACCGTTCAAAGACGTCCCTAAATCACGAAAACCTGCCAAAACACGATCCGGAACGTAATCGGTTCGGACAGATCGGGCTCCTGCGAACATGCGCCGGACGTGCCTCCCCGCGTCGTACGCAGTACAGAACGTATTGCAATCCCGCGGGCTCCCCGGACGCCGCACCGACGCTAGCGAGGTCCGGGCGTCCCGACGCGTTGGACGCTCTCGAGAGAGCACTTGTGGCCCGAGGGCCCGCCGGACACTAGAGCTCGAACCGCCGAACACGCCTGAGTTAGCGCCCAGCGCATGGCCCGGTCCCGCCCGGTAGCGTCGGGCGTGTTCGAGGGTTTTGCGCCGGACGCGGCTCGGCGAGGTCTCGGCATCCGGCGCGTGCTGGAAACAAGTGATGGCCTCCTTCGCCGGGTTTCGTAGAATCTTTTGATCTTTGGCCTTGTCGTTGAACCCCAAAATTTTAGTTATCTCTGGAAATTTATCATGCCTTGGTCCAAACCATCTTAGGTGTCAACACATTGCATGCATACACAGTTAGTTTTGGTATGCATAGAGACGTACGGATTATTTGCTTTCAGCCACTTATATGTTTTATATAAATAGATATAATAAGATATATAGTAGTAGTAGTAAAAACGGAAAGTACTGAAGGCAGGCGCTTTCTGCTAGGTTGGTCGACAGGAGAAGATCTGTAAAACGGAGTCGAGAAGCAGGAAGCAGCCGAGCCCGCATAGATCGGCAGTCCAGGACCCCAGCCCCCTTGCTGCTACTGGTACCCATGAGGACGACGAGCGCCACCATCATCAAGACGAGCGCGACTCCGGCAAACAGTTTCAGCATCTCCTTAACCCACCAGTCCATCTCCTCCATCGTCGGCCGCTGCTGGTTCTCCTTCAGATATATAACCCTCATGCGTGTTTCCTCAACTTTCTCTAGCTAGAGGCAGGCAGGAATCTCCGATAAACCAGCCGTTTTGTTTATTTATTCAAACATGCAAATGTGATAAAAGCATAAATAAAAGAAGATAATAATACTTTTTTGAAAAAGAGAAGATAATAATACTCCATACAGGACGAAGATCGAAAAACATATGTTGGAAGATGGAGCCGTTGGAACCCGACGCTCCTCCTGCTCGCCGGCGGCGGGCGAACCTCCGCCTCTCCCCCAAAATCCATCCCTCCCAGCCCAAATCCCATCAATCCGCCACAGATCCGGCCTCTGCGTCTGCCGTTCCCACACCCGAGGCCTCGCTCGGCGTCTCCCGGCCCGGGATGTGGAG
The DNA here is from genome assembly GCA_015847255.1 of Hyparrhenia diplandra. Classification (NCBI taxonomy): domain Eukaryota; kingdom Viridiplantae; phylum Streptophyta; class Magnoliopsida; order Poales; family Poaceae; genus Hyparrhenia; species Hyparrhenia diplandra. The sequence continues at coordinate 138,405 of JADLZK010002573.1, forward strand.
ATCGGGGTGGAGGACGAGTCAACTTTGGTGGATCCGTCGCCACCGAGGAAGCCGTGGGGGCGGGACCTCCTTCGACCGGCTGACCCCCCGCCTCCACCGCTGGGCGGGCGCTCCAGATCCTCCGTCGATGGGCGGCGGCCCCGATCCTCGCTGCCACTACTCCACCGGGCCGCCCTGCATGCGGTCGCGCTTTTTTTGCCATGGCGGCGACGAGGTCGATCATCGGGAGGCCGCGGATGGGGAGGACGAGGATGTGGGCGTGGTTGACTACGACGGCGTCGAGGAAGGCTCCACTCCAGCGAGCCCTGTCAGGGCCTCGGCGGGCGGGGGCTGTGCTCGCCGGACGCCCGGCCTTCTACCCCCGCGGAACACCCGGCGCCCGCAAGTCCATGCGATGGGCGGAGCCCCGACGACTTCGGATGGCGAGTCCCTTCCTTCTCGGTGCCACGGCCGTCCTACCTTGACGCCGTCCGTTTGGGGACAACTGCAGCCGGGCGGGTCCAAGCTCCCGCCCGAGGTCCACCGCATCCCCAAGCCGGTCACCTCCTCGCCGGGTTGAGCCCCCGTCTTTGCTCCCCGCCGCTGGCGGGCGGTCGAGCCTGACGGCCCCCTGCGCGGCACCACGGCCGACCGGGCGGGGCTGGGCGGCGGCGCAGGGCCAAGTCTATGCCAGGGCGTCCGGTGGATTCGGCGTCCGTTCCACGCGGGTCCCCGTCCATCGGCGTGTCGGGCCAAAGGCGACCCGCGAGTCCCGGCTACCCGACGCTGGCCTCGCCGCGCTCCGCGCGCCCACCGCGTCGCAGTCGCCAAAGGGAGCTCGGAGTGCCTCACCACATTCTTTGTGACTTTTTTGTGCACCCATCGCGCCTCTCCTCCAAACCCGACGCGGATGGGTTTCGGAGGTCCGCAGCGCCGCGCGTCGGCTTCCTCGGCGTCCGGGTTCGCCGCGGCCTGTGCCCAAGGACCTTCAGGGTCTATGCTTCAACCGCCTTCGGGAAGGGCACGTCAAGGCAGCCTCGCGTTTGCTCGTCGCATTTGTCGCACTGCCGGGCGAGGGCATAGGGGCGCGCCGGTGCCCGTCACAATGCCGGAGGTCGGGGGCCAAGCGTGGCCCATCGATCGCGCGGAACCCATCTCGCGCCACATCCGCCACCACCGAGAAGAAGCCTCCGCGGCAGCGGAGCGTCTGCGTCATCGCAGCACTACTTCGAGGATGTCTTTCGCGGCTCGACCCGACCTGGGGTTGGAGCCTTGCGAGCATGGTGCGCCGCACGCGCGGATCGACCCAATCTTTGGAGGAGTTCGCCGCCTTTGACCAGACGCCCGACATGTGGACGGTTGGTCCGGGTGTGTCGATGGTGACCTTAGTGTTGGGGACATTGCGGTGACCAGACCGGACGATGCTACGGTCGACTGGTGGTCCGCCATGGTCGATGCTGAATTTGAGTGCCCATGTATGGCTGTGGTGATACCTGCGGCGGTTCAGCCTGACATCTCCCAGCCACTCGACGTTGTGCTCAGCCTGACTACTTTGCCGTCGTCGGATGTCGATCCGCCGCCGGTGGCTGCTCCTTCGACGTCTTACGTAGACATCAACAGTGCGCCGAGCTTCCCCTCAGACGATGATGAGGGACGCGTGACGGTGTCGGTCCAGAGGAGGCTGGAGGAGGGGATTTGCATCCCCCTTAGCACTCCCTCGATCAAGGTTGGGCCCAAGCTGCGCCGCTCCCGCACGCCAGTGTCGGTTCATTCTCTGCGGAGGAGTGGACGCATTGCAGCTAAGCCGCGCGCCCCCAATGCAACGGTTCAGGCACAAAAGGTGCTGCTTCGTAAGCTTGGCGAGAAGGTTGAGGATGATGTCCTAGATGCGAGATATTGAGCGAAGTTCGCGGTTGCGTTTGGGGGCAAGATGACCGAAAGAAAGAAGAGTTGTTTGAAGCCCTCGCTACGGTGGCCTAGATCTTTCCGCCATGGATCTCAACATGGCTGGGATTGAAGAAGAGGAGGCCCCTAGTTAGGGGTTTCATCTCTCTTTTTCCTCTCTTGTCGCAAGTTTGTTTCGATGTAATCGTTCGTGTAAGATCCAGTAGAAATAGGCGTGGTGATCCCGGTAATCGTCGTGTTACCGGATCGACCATGGTTTGTAACACTCTGTCTGCTTAATGAAAAACGCGCCTAGGCGTGCTCTTAAAAAAAAAATAATAATACTCCATACAGGAAGGAGAACCAGATGCAACACATAAATACATACATACATACTACAGCGTTAAGCCAGATCCTTTAAGTTTCTCTTGCACAATGCAATCTAACTTCCTCCCCATCTCTTGGCTCATGTGATTCTGCCAATCACCCACCTTTGCTTTCCTAAAGTATGCTGAATTCTCAATAACCATGTTGCCGTGTCGAAAAAAAAAAACTCTCCTGTTTTGTTGACACACAAGCTACTGAGCTTGTCAAAGCTGCACAACCTCACCATCTCCTCAGGCACCCCGTCCTCTTCTTCCTTGGTACTAAACGGGACACCAATGAATGCAGCCATCTTCGTGACATATTTCACGGGATCTGATAGCATCTCTTCGTACTTTAAGAAGAGTACCCTATCAGGTCTTGCAATGCTCTCCCTCCAGTACTCAAGGCAATGATCCCAAAAGGGCCCATAGCCAGAGAAACCTTCGGAGAACATGTTGAAAGCTGTTTCCAAGTCAACACTATGCCCTTTATGAACCTTGTTATCATAGCACCACCGAGACACGAACGCATCCTTAGGGTCTCGACAGATGTACACAACTCGACAACCACAGCCACTCGTCGTTATGGACTTGGGAAACAACGAAAGGGGCAAATGGGTGGCGAGAAGCCTTGGGGATGGGAGTGTCTCTAGGTCCATGTTTCGACGAGGGATCTCTATGAATGGCACCACCTCCTGGGGATGGCGGGAGAGAAGAGGGTGGTTGTCAAAACCATACTGGAAGCGGTTGGTGACGGCGAAGGCGAGGGCCTTGAGCCATGTTGTGCCACACTTGGGGTTGCTAGCGAGGATGATGTCGTCGTGGCGAGGTTTGAAGCTGCTATTCTCAAGGTGCAGTATGCTCTCCACGAAGTAGGGACGCAGCCAGTAGTTCTTGTAGAGAACCATAGGCTCCGACCACCCCTCTCTTGATGGGAGTTTGGATATAAGTTCAGAAGCATGGCTTTCTAATGAAATATTGGCTTTAGATGATGAGCTGTTCATGGAGCTTCCATCATCCTTGGCTTGCTGCTGTGACATTGCTTAGTTCGTTACTCTGGAGTTTTTTCAGTCTCTCTCGCTGCTCGCTTGGATGGGCTAAGGGAGGTGTGTATACGTAGATTGAGCTACACTTGTGCCTGGCTCAGGCTCACAGAGAGCATAAATAGCACGACAGATGTATTCTACCGTAGATAGCGGAGGTAGGTGTGGCAAGTCGAAGTCGATCGTCGACGTGATAGCAAGTCTCGATCGACGATCGATCCCGTCCATCTCTGTCTTGTCTTCCACGAGGCAATCTAACTTTGTCCCCATCATTCACGTGCCATTTTTTTTGGAACGACAAGTCATGTGTCATATACTCCCTCATTCAAGTGTACTTGACAAGTCATATCTCATATCTTTGTTCCCATCATTCAAGTACTCCTACTTGACAACCACCATATATCACCCCTTCAACGATGTATATATCCTGACGATAGAAACAATGTATTTATACTTTGAAACACGGAGGGAGTACTAATTAAGTTCCTAAGATTTTTATTTGAGAGTGAACAACATATATATATTTCACTATTTCTGTTAGTTCAAATTAATTAGAGAACCCTAAGAGCATCTCCAAGAGTCTTTCTACAATTAATTCTCTAAATAATTATTTGAAGATCCATTCACATTAAAATGTCATTCTATAACTTTTTGTTTTTCAATAGTTTTTCTATATATTGTTTGCACTCTAGAGAGTCATTTTCGTCTTTTTATTTTTCTAGCGAAATCCAGAAAACAAAAGAAGATGGTTATATTTAGATAACCAAGTAGAGAAGATGTTGGAGGGGTTTTTTTTTTTTCACCAAAATCTCTATTCCTAGCAACTACTAGTAGGAATATAAAGAGTCTCTTGGAGTTGCTCCAACAACCTCCCAAATGCTTTCCAATCTCTCTCCTATCCGCGAGGCTCATCATGTGAGGGCCAAATGGGTAACAAGGAAGAGTTGTTAAAAAAAATTAACAAACTACTAGAAAACACGAGGTGTTGTTGATGAGAACGTATCCTGTGTACACCGGCTTTATATGCAACCGTGCACACTAACGATCTGGGGCTTCGATTCCGCATCCGGTGGCCAGCACAATGAGCACAGGAATTTTACAGAAAAACCGCCCGCATGCCTTGCCCTTTTTGCACTTGCGCCCCCGCACGGCCTCATCAATTGCCTCCGTCGCCTGCGCCATATCACCCAGGTTCGCATCTGTCACGCCGCCGTCAGGGTATGCGACGAGAGCGGGATTGCACGCCGCCGCCAGGGTACGCGGTCAGTCTGCCGGGCGAGAATCCATCGTAAGATTCATACACCTTGATTTTTTCAAAGCTGGTTCCACCATGCATTGCATGGGGCATATGGGTGGGCCAATTTGGTTGATGCTGGCCCAACCCAAATAAAATGAGTAGGTCAGGCTCGGGTCACAAACGTACGTACGGCCCAGTCCCAGTTCCCCACCGGACAGAAGGAAGGTGCACGCCGGCCGCGCTCCCCCGCCGCCCGCCATCTGCAAGCAGCCAGGGCCATCGCTGGTCGCTGCCGCCTTGCCGCTTGCCGGTGACCTTGGTCCCCCACCATCCAGCAGCCCAGACGGCGGTCTCCCTCCCTGTCTCGTTTCTGCTCTGCACACGCACTAGTCCGATCCCCAAACGGCGGCGGCGGCGGCGATGAGTATCTCAGGCGAGCTTCCCGGCGAAGGAGGATCTGACGGTGAGGAGCAGGAGGTCTTCATCAACGAGGAGGACATCATCCACGAGATAACCATCGACGATGAAGGTTGATCATAGTCTCCCTTTTACTTTACTTATTACCTGCTTAATTACTTGCTTGCTGTGCTTCATCGCTAGCTGCAGCTGCTTGCTTATTCGTGCTTGCCTTACCTTGTCAGATCTCCCCGACCGCGACGAAGAAGATGACGACGACGTTGGCGACGGGATGGGTACGTACGGGTGGACTTCGTTTGTTTTACTGCTTTTTTCCCCCTTTCGTTTATTGTTCTAACATAGTTAGTGTGTAGTGATTTTCATATTCTAGTGCCATGTAATGTTCTTGTATGTATCACTTATTCACTTGACACCTGCTTCCTAAGCTTGGCTGTTCTAGGTCGATCTCCAAGGATGCATCTGAATGAGATACAATCAGACAGTGCAACTGGCTATTCACTGTGTATAATGTCTCGTTAAATAGTGCAGTTCTTAGCTCCCTTTGTTTTACATACTTTTGTGATTTTCTTGCTACTAGTTCCATTTGCATTCTGAAGAATGTTGGCTCTTGTCCTTCTGAAATTTTCATTTAGATAGATAAAAACCTGCACTTGATGATGTGCTCAGTTGCTCTTTTCATGATGATTGATGAACATTCTAAGTCATCCGGTGATGCAATCTAATGGCTACTTTCGTTTCCAATTGACTCAGGAGACATCGATGATTCTACATACACATTCCATGGCCACAAAGGCAAGTTGTTACACAAGAAAAATGAAGCTTGCTCTGCTTTTGTGGTGCTGATCTGCAGAGTAACCACATATTATTAATATGCGCCCTGGAAAGCAAATCCTATGTTTCCTATCCTAATGCTGGTATCCTACACATCTGAGTGCATTTCTTTGATAACTACACTAATACCCCTTTTATTGTTCCTTCCATTTTCCTGGGTACAGACGAAGTCTTTGCTGTTGCGTGCAGTCCTACAGATGCATCACTTGTGGCTTCTGGAGGCAAAGATGATAGGGGATTTCTGTGGAGGATTGGGTCACAAGAGGATGCCTTGGAGCTGACTGGTATAGTTTTCTTTTTATTTTTTTTAAAAATTGTTGGGTGGCAATTATTATTGTAATATCTCTGTACTGGCTCTGAGATCTTCGTGCTTTTATTTCTTTTGTTATATACACCCACTCTTGATTTGTTTGAATTCATGTGTATGATAATTTTTCTGTTTTCTTCATTCATTATTGTTTATCCAGAACATTACATGAAATGAGCTTTGTTCTTGTCCATGTAAATAGCGGTGGTACATGTATCATGTATAGTTTTCTGTATTTGGTATTGTGGTCGAATTTCATGACATCCATATCTTCTCCATGGACGTAATTCAGTATCTAATTTCTATGTTTTTCCAGTACTTTGCATCTACTATTAGTTAGCCTCTTCGCATGTAGCTCAATAGCCGTTCTTAATGCAGGACATAAGGATACTGTCGGCACAGTGGCTTTCAGTTCAGATGGGAATTTGTTGGCTTGTGGAAGTTTTGATGGGCAAATAAATGTGTGGAATACAGCTACACGGACTCTCAAGGGAACCCTTGAGGGTTCTGGGTCAGGTTTTGAGGTGAGATATTCTGATCTCATTCGATTGAACTTATTTCCATTGTGAAACCCTTCCTTTCCATCACAAATACATCACTATTCGATGATTGGTCTCATAGTGTGACTTACATATTTGATTTTGTAGTGGCTTAAATGGCATCCTCGGGGACATTTGGTAATCGCAGGATCAGAGGATTGTAGAGTATGGATGTGGAATGCTGACCATAATGCCTTTATGAATACCTTTGCCGGACACAGTAACATAGTGACATGTGGTGATTTTACTCCAGATGGTACCATCACGATTCCTTCATTGCTATGCACCTGTCTATATTTATAAAGTTGTGGTTTGGTCGCCTATGTAGGTGTACCTATGAATGCTTTGTTGTTTGTGAAGGTAAACTTATATGTACTGGATCGGATGATGCATCTTTGAGGATATGGGACCCAAAAACTGCAGAAAGCAGACATGTTGTTCGAGGTAAATTGCCACATACTCTCTCTGTAACAAATTAGTCCACTTTGGCTTTATCCTGAGTCAAACTTTTTTCAATTTGACCAAGTTTATAGAAAAATGCATCAACATCTAGAACATCACATCAGTTTCATTAAATTCTCCATGAAGTGTGGTTTTGTAGATCATTTATTTGAACTTGTAGACTTGTATTCCCTCCATTCAAAATAATAAGTTCTGGATAATTTTTCTATGTATTTAGATATACACTCTGTCTTGATACATCATACATAGTAATCAATGTATCTAGAAAAGCCAAAAAACGTTTTATAATTTGAAACGGAGGGAATAGATGGTTAATATATATATTTTTTCTAAAAAACACAATGAAAGTTAGAGAAGTTTGATTTAGGACAAATTTCATGTGAATGTATAATTTGGAACTGAGTGAATATGTTGTAACGACCAGATATAGTTTTAGATGTGCTCAATCAAGCAGACACATGAAATTTGTTGGTATTTCTGTTTCCTTTATTGTAGGCCATGGCTATCATTCTGATGGACTGACATGCTTATCAATGACCTCGGATTCACAAACGGTTGTTAGCGGCTCCAAGGACAGTTCTGTGCACGTCGTGAATGTAAACTCAGGCCATGTAGGTGTAACTTATAGTTCAAGCTGGTCTTTGTTTTTTCCCTCGCCATTTCTCCCTTATTGTAGCTTGGTGTTTTTCAGGTCGTTGGCTCATTAGTAGGCCACACCAATTCCATTGAGTGCGTTGGTATCTCGTCAAGGTAGTGTCTTAAATTAGTCGGCAAATTAAATGGCTACACAGTTTTGTTGCAGATTATGACTTTCTTGTCTTCATTGCAGCTATGGTTGGGTAGCTACAGGGAGCATGGATCAAAAGCTGATCATCTGGGACCTCCCGCGCCAATCCAGCCGGTGCACTTGCGAACATGATGTGGGTCGATTGCTTCTTCTCCCCCCTATCATATGTCAGTGCACTTGTGGTCTGTTCGTTCAATCAATCATGCATTCTTGTGCGCGTGCATTATATTGATGCAGGAGGGCGTGACATCACTTGCATGGCTAGGCTCGTCAAGGTATGTTGCGTCAGGATGCATCGACGGCAAGGTGCGCATCTGGGACAGCCTCTCTGGGGACTGCGCCAGGGGAGTTCAGCGGGCATGCAGATGTAGTACAGTCGCTGGCCATCAGTGCCGACGGCAACACCTTGGTCTCCGCCTCATCCGATGGCTCCGCCTGTGTGTTTGACATCTCCATGTTCAAGTGAAGGAAACTGAATATGCTAGGGCTTTGTTTCTGCTGCATGAATGATGGCATTGTACTCAAGGTGTCGAATTCTGTCGCTCTGAATCAATGTGCTATATATGGAGGTGCTGCAGGCATCATACGCAACAGAGGCCGGATCTTCTTTTGTGCGCGCGGGTCACCACCGAGGGCGATTATATATGGCCAGCAGATGTAATAGGATCTTTCTTTGCATGCATCTTTTAGAATTGAAGACTTGAAGTCATCAACAAACAGGTTCTAAATACATACATTGCATGCATTGGGTATGAAAGTCTGGTTCTGATCCTGACACTTGCGTGCGAACCTCAATACATTGAGGATTGTGAATGATTTCCCGATCAATGCATTCGGGAGGAAACAATAAAATGCTCGAGATTTGGTTGCTATTCTACACTCGGTTTCATTATGAAACAAAGTTACCCATAACAAAGTTTAGTGTTTATTACTCTCAAAGAGATCAGGTTCCCCCTTGGCCGGCCGGCGTGTTGCACGTGTTGCACTGCTGCAGGACCGCACATGTTGAAGGGCGGGCTTGTGAAGCTCTTTTTTTTTTTTTTTTTTTTTGATAAGTACTGGAGGGGTTTGCACCCCTACAGCTTTTATTAAATAAAAAGAAACAGAGTCAAAGTACAAGTTGAACAACATCTACAAAATGAAACAAGCCAAAACCTGAACAGGCATTCAGGGTACCAAAAAGGAGACAATGAAAACAAGACTGACGACCGCTAGAACCCAGGCTAAGCAAGATTCGTTGTCCATTGCTCTATCATCGGGGAATAGCTCTTTTTTGCTCTGAGAAGCAACAGACGCCACTCATCTTTGAAGTTCAAAGTTACCAGCTGGATGGTTGGGTTAATAGCTCTGAAGATTTAAGTCATTCCTTGCCTTCCAAATTGTTTGTGAAGCTCTTTTTGGTGACGGATTTAGTGGAGAAGCCCAGTAGCCCACATACCACACCTCCGTGAAGCTCTTTTTGGTGGAGAGTAATTTTTAGAATGATGGCTGCTTGTCAGGTTCAACGATATGTGGAAACATGTTTGGGAATTTTATTCGCTTCCCACAAATTGTTCTCCTTTGTCAACAAGTTCCTAGCTAGCCTCCAATCGACGTGTCTAGCATATTTATACTACGTACGCCGCTGTCCCCATTGCCTTTGCTCAACTTCTTCATCAACTCGCTGCAGATTTGTATGGCTCGCCGCCGCCCCTAGTGCACGCCTGAGCATTTAGATTCTTGTAAATATATTTGGGCAAATGATGCCTTGGTCACCTCCAACCAGGGGCGAAGCTAGCGCAAAATAGTGGGGGGTGCCTGGGGGTGCCTTGCTCTTATAGATATTAAAATTTAGTCTCAAATAGTGGTGAAAATATATTCTTATAAGTGATTTTTTGAATTTTGGGGGTGCCTGGGCACCCCCTCCCGATAACGTGGCTCCGCCCCTGCCTCCAACAAGGCCTACAACATCTTGATTAATTAGTACACAACCATCCCCGTCCAGCTTCAAATGGATGTGTACGTAATAAATCATGTTTTGTCCCTAAACATCAATTGTCTTAGTTGTTGCTCAAGGACAGGCTGAGCACAAGAAATTTGCATCTAATTAATACTGTGTGCGTTTGCCTGCCATATTCATTGATGAGACCATGCAAGCATGTTCCATCTCTCCTTTTACCTGCAGTTTCACCATTTCGTGTTGGCGACTTCTTGTTAGGGAACGCTGTGCACATTGACTCTGGGACACCGGCCTCGCTGCAGCCTTATGATATAGTATATGTTCAGTGTGGCAAGGCAACATTATGGCCCACAATTTTCAGAGAGGTCTTCATTGTGACTTGTTGGAATCACCGTAATGCAATATTTTTTTTATAATGGCCCTATATATCGTTGGCTGCTTGGAATGTTTATTTACTTCAAAGGAGGAGCTCTCCGTGCTAGCTCACAGGGCGAAGCTGAATGTGAAACTATATTGTTGGAAATTTTCCTATCTTATTTTCATTGATATTTCTCTTTTCTAAAAACATTTAGGCATGCGGGCTTGTAAAATGGAAAATAGGCAGGAGCCTCCTTTTCATATCTTATAAAATGGAAAATAGGTAGGAACCTCCCTTGCTAACTTCTCAGTCAAATCAATTAATGATGTCAAGCTTATTGATTTAATATTATGTTGCAAAATAGAAAGAACCCAAAATCGAACCATTGAACTTGAGAAAATAAGTCTTAAATTGATGCTACCATATCTATTTATAGTCTTGATGCTACTTTTCTCATTTAGAAGGGCACAAAATCAATCTGTGTTGTAGTGGAGACTCTTTAAACTGATCTTGGATAACAATTTATTCTAGAGAATTATGGGTAATAGGGTTCTAGTAAAAATTAAATGTGGCTGATGATGCATTAGTCTGATCTTAAATTACTATTCTATGAAGTACGAACTAATTTTAAAAGTAAACATAAATGTTGTTAGCCATTATTTAATCAAGTGGGGTAATGTTGGAATGAGATTATTTTAGACCAACATATTAGTTTGGTGCACAATGTTTAGTATCTAATTTGTTAGATAATCTTTTTTGTTATGGTCAGTGGCAACCATAAGCATACGGGTTCAACCCTGGGCTCACAACACATATTATATACATAAAGAGGTGAACGAAGAACCTAGTAGACTTCAACCACATCGACACAAACACGTCAAACCAATCTATAGGCACAAGAGGGTTCACAAGATCGACCATCTAACCCACACTCTCTCCTTTGGTCCGCCATAGATCTCCTTTGTGTTCTTCATAAAAAAAGGAACAACAAACACCTAAAGTGATCAAGATCAAAACCTGCATCATTATATTTCGACCCTCACTAGTGCAGAAAACCTTAACCATGGCAGTTTTCTATGATTAACCGTGGCGGCTTCTGTAACCGCCACGAAGCAAAAGTCACGGTTAATTAATCGATTAACCGTGGCGGTTTTGTAATGGCAACCGCCATGGTTAATATATTGATGGCATCTGCAGCCGCTAGTTAGTCATCTCTATTAAGTTTTCTGCATTATGAGTATGCTAGATAGTGATCAATCATTTCAAGGCTAAGTTAAAATTCATGTTAATGTCTAATTAAGTTAAATCCAACACAGGCAATGGGGATCAGATCTAATTAATCATTTTTCTTTCTCAATTGAATCGATGCAAAAGTATATTTTGATTTGCAACCTCAACGACTTTCAAATTCAAATTACACATATATAGAGCAAGCACAACATTCAGCTAGCTACATGCTTGTGTTCAATTTAATTACTACTCACAAAACGCACAAATGACCACATATATTGGTACTTACATATGTCTGCCAGAAGTAGCTGACCCTAGCTAGCTAGTGCCTGTCGATTCTGGACATGCTGATCAAGGGGTCGCCGCCGGGGGAGTAGTAGTACGTCGTAGTAGTAGTTGCAGTGCCGCCCGAGACCGGCGGTGGCGGCGACGAAGACGACTGCATCGGCAGCCGGCGGCGGAAGACCAGGCCGGAGACCCGCACGGCCACGAAGACCGCCGTGCCGATCTCCACGGCCATGTCAACGACCTCTTGCAGCCTGCCGATGCTTCTTCTCATCATCACTCGCAGCAGGACCTGGACCACGAAGTCCATGGACGCCATGGCCGCGCGCCTATCTATCTAGCTAGCTCTCTTTGGTGCTCTCTCTAATTTCTGCTTCGTTGAAGTCGAGCATATGCGTATGAGTCTCCAGGTAGCTAGCTCACGGCCGGTGTGTGTTTTTGACGGGCAGCAGGTGGCTTGTTTTTGTCATGTACCTTGCAAAATATTGATGGGTCTTGAGAGTGACATGGATCTATATACCATCGTGTATTGCACTATATATGCGCGCGCATTGTTTGCTGGGTCGATGAAATTAAATTAACCAGCTTGTAAAATGTGATGTGTAACTAGTAGTGTGTATATTACTATATAGTGATTTTCAAACTCATTTAATAAAACTTAGGAGGTTATTAATTAGTACGCCGCCATTTATTGAAATATATATACGGAGTAGCTCGACATCTAGAGATGGGTGCATGAAATCACGATAAATGTGTGGCTCCCCATAGGACTATATATGATTTGTATTTTTTAGAAATTAAAAATGGATAGATAGGCAGGAATCTACGCTTTTTTAATGATAGTACTGATTGTGAGAAAGAAAGGACCCTTGCATGATATAATACTCTACATGCATATTTTCATTTACTAGAACCTAGCTATTTGGTATAGTTTATAATAAGTTGTAAAATAAACCGAAACAGTTGCTAATCTCAGTGTGTGGTTTCTAAAACCATGTTTCTTCTCACATCTCATATTTGTACTAAAACATAGAAATTGAGTGGTCAAAACAACTTATTTTCACCATGCTTAATTTTCTTCCGTATAGCTTCTTAAGGCAGCGTTTTTTTTCCTAGCTGCGGCTCTACCCAACATGCCAAAGCGCAGGTCATTACTCATTACAACGGCTCTACTAGGCTCTAACTAGCCGGGCACTAGCCCAGTACTATGCACATGGAAGATACCGTGTAAATCATCAGATCCAGGCATGCATCCAGTGTCGCATTTTATGTCGTCATCGGTCATCTCGATGTTCACATGGTGGTTAGCTTGTTGTGAAATGAAATGGGTATCATATGCATGGCTATACGTCAAAAGTGAGATATATATATATGACCATGTAATTAGGCACGCATATTGGCTCAAAGTTAATTAATAATATAGTATAATAAACCACTGTGACCAACAACTTCAGCTGTGGTCAAGAATTAGACGGTGCTCGATTTTTCTAGATTTATTTCAGGATTTGTACCTATTTGTGAGATGCTTGTGTTGATTTCGTCGCTTTTTAAAATTTATCGTTTCAGTCTTTATGATATGATATGCTCATCATAAGATGTGTGCGGGTGCATTGTTTATATTGCAATGAAAAGAGTAAAATTTCATGCATAAATAATGGCATTATCAATTATTTTAGAATTATCATCTCTATAAGAACAAGATGCACTCAGTAAAGCATGGAATCATGCAGAGCATAACTGAAATATATGTGCAGCGCGGGCCGTACAAAATTCTCTGAAATTTATTAGAAATAAAATGCCTCCATGCATGGTCCGTGGATCCGTGAATGCGAGACGTACACGACGACAGGGATTTTGCGACATGATGTGCTCATTGCCATGTGATGGTACACTGTATAACTGTTACGGTGATACATCCATCGATCGATCGAGAGGCAATACAAGATATGTAAAACTACTAGTTCGAATGCAATGCATTTTCCTTGTAGTTGTTTCTTAATTATCTTTAATTTGTGGCATGCATGGCATATGGAGCACAAGCTATATATATCACCACTAAGATGCATATATAAAATAATACAATGCACCCTAAAAAAAAAGGTAGTCTAATTAAGAAAATAATAAAACAAACTATTGTCGGAAAGATATGATTAATTTCAAAGCAACTACAAAAAAACTATATACAAAAGAAAAATGAGGCGTCAAAACCGTATTTTGTTTAGAAGAAAAGTCGATTGGAAAACCCAGAGCTGTACACTGCCGTTACCTATATTGTAATGTCTTTGGAGAATTGTAGAGATGATGGTGTTTCTGCAGCTAATTAAACACCTGATGATTCCTGAACTATTCGAGCCGTGGGGACAAAAGCAACAGGGCAAGTGTGTGATGCTTCGCAGGCAGCAGTAGACAAGTGACGGACTGATAGATGACAGGGGCCCGGATGAGGACATGATGTGCTCATCGTGAGGCAGTGGGCACGCACCCCTAGCTGCTAACTGGCTTTCCTTCCTCTTCCTGTCCTGTGGCGACCGACGTACGGAGCGCTAACCCCAGGGTGTCGACATTATTTGTTGCCGTGACAGCTCCTCAGTCCCTGAATAATTGTTGTTATTGCTGTGTGTGCGCCACGAATTTGACTGGGTTTATAAAAAATAAGTGTATCTTTAAATATTTTTTTAAAAAAATTATATTCAAATATCGTTTCAATGATGCTAATTATGTACTATAAATATTTATACGTTTTGATATATGTTTAGTCAAAGATGTTTCTCAGGAAGCGCAACATCATCTCATGTTTTTTTGTTTGCTTGTTTTTGGCTTCCAACAACTCTTCCACGTATTTTAAAATAAAACATTTGTGATGCCAATAATAAATGCTCTCTTTGGCTGGGGCCTGTTTAGATGACGCAGTTTTTAAAATTGTAATATCACAAAAATTGTGGTTTATAGATGTTTCTTGAAATCCTTTTTAATTAATTACAGGGATGACACCACTAAATACTCCCTCCGGACGGTTTTCTTAGGCGTATCATGAAAATCTCAGATACCAAGGAGAGCAAGTAACCACGTCATGCAAAGCTCTTGGCTCAATACATGCAAAGCCACGAGAAAAACATATGGTCATTAAATGCATGCAAATTACGCCATGCAGCCGGAGTACCTAAATCGATACGTCTTCTAACACCCGGTAGCTCGCTCACCCAATACCATGCAAGGCCATTTAAACATTTGACCTCGTACTTTGCGCCACGCCTAATATAGCGCCAAACTCCAAAACGTGATAACAAAACCGTCTGGAGGGAGTATGGCTTATTCTCTTGAGGGTAGACTACTTTACCCCTAAACTATAAAACTGAATTTTCTACTCCTTGAACTTTTCAAAACCGTCAAATAACCCCAAATGGTTTGGGGCAGTGGTTTTTTCTACAGTGATTGTGGTTTTGTTTTGTTTTTATTTCGGCTAAATCGTTGAAAAATTCTAGTAAATCATGCATAGAAGTCATAAAATGGAAAATCTAACTTTTGGATTCCACATAAATAGATATACACAATGAACATATAATGTGGTATGTTTTAGCTATGAATTATTTCAATTAATTACATAAAATCATAGATCTAAAGCTATAGAGAAAAAAACTTCGTACTAAAGTATACCATATTATATGTTCCTTTGTGTAGATATACTCATGTAGAGAATAACAAAATAAGCTTTTTTATTTTATGATTTTTTAATTTACTAGGATTTTTCGTAGATTCATAAAAAAAGGACAAAACCGCTATCCAAAAACCGTCTAAGGGTGAAGTAGTCCACCCTTAATAGTTGAGGGAGTTGAGGGGGTCATGTAGACTTTTTTATACTTCTAATATCAAAATATCCCTCACTATCCATGGAAACGCCATGTACCACTAAAACCATAACATCCTGAAACTTAGGACCTAATTAAGGTGCTACTAAGGCTCTTGTAACAGCTAGGCTATACATGCTCCATGTTTCGCCTTGTTCTATCCTCATTTGCACCTAATACTAGCATTTCCTGGTTTTATCCTCATTTGCACTAATATTGGCCGAGGCTTCAAAATGTCATTTCACCGTGCATCATGTATAAAATAATACTTCTCAACGTGTTTGCTTCAGCTTCTATCCTCATTTGCACCTAATACATGATGGTTGAACTAGCTTGTGGCCTCTTTGTCATAACTTCTCAACGCGTTTGCTTCAGCTTCTATACAGTTTCAGGTGCCATCCATCTCTGTGCGAAATCTGTGAGAAAATGGCTTCTGCAACCAAGCACCAGAGAGATGAAGCCGTTTCTGACTTAGGTAGATGATGATGCAAATGGAATGTGGCCTGTCTAGTTTTACCTTGTGCATTGAAGGTGTGTTTTGGCTACTCCTTCCAAGGAGACATTTTTATCGCCATAATATATTATCTAAATACATAGAAAAATACTTTTGCCATAATGAATATTAGTTTAAAATAGAGGTAGTACTAATAGTAAACAAACAAATAAATAAAAAGAAAAAAAAATGTGCACGCCCTACTCGTGATGGGCCTACTCGTGATGGAATTAGCCCAACCCATATCCTACTTTCGTCTTTTCGTGTCGCCCAAGATTGAACAACTAAAGCCCAAATAAAGCCGCACGCCCTATTCACGGCTGACAAGCCAAAACCGTCCACCACCAACACTTAGCGGCCATCTGCGGAGCCGCCACTTCCGGAGCCCGCTGTCGTTCCCACCGTGCTCGCGGCTCGCCGTTGTCCTCCACACGCGAGGCCTCCTCCTTGTAACAGAACCTCCTAAATTACTGGGGCCCACATGCACTTATCATTGTCATTAAGACCTCGATCATTATGCACGAGTTCCCAATAATCTAGAAAGTGCTATTAATCTTCGACAGGATCTCATTAACAAGTCACCCAAGTATTACAACACTTTATTCAAAATACATCGAGTAAACGGCGGAAGGATTACATAACCATAAGTTTACAAACCATTTGTTCAAATACGCAAACTTAAGTATCATTATTACAAGCCTGATATTATTGGAGTAACATTATACATATAATACATTGACAACCCCCCCCGGGGTTCAACTCTACTCGTCTTCTTCCTCCCTCGGTACACGGTCATGCAAACAGGGACCAAAACAAAACACGCTCATGACACGCTCCCGCAACAAGGGTCAAAGAACCCCTGAGTGCGGGAGTACTCAACAAGACTTACCCGACAAAGAAAAGAGGAGAAGACTTCGGGAATCTTTGGTCTTAGGAGTCAAGGTAAGGCTTTAGCAAGAATCAAGAACTCTTTTGCAGAAAAGCTACTATAAGTGAATCCTTACTTTCAATATTTTTAATTTAGATTAGTAGCTCATATACTCTAGGTTATCCTATTCTAGAGCAAACATATTTTTCTTATTCCAACTCTCTTTCCTCAAAAACATATTCCATCATTTACTACGATGAAGGTCAGGGAATCGGGTCTCCTTCTCCGAGAAGCAACGACGATTCATGAACCGATTATACCCAGCTAGGGATCCCTAACCACACGAAATATGTAGCACTTAAACTTGCATATATCAACCCTCACTCGGTTCGTCCAAAAGCGGGATTTGGGTCCATCGCCACCCGAGAGCCACGATTGCTCCACCTCCCTACCCCGTCCCTAATGGCGGTTTGACCCGGTAGGGTGGGTACATGCTACTCCCCGCCATCTCTCCACTCCCGGTCGCGCGGTTGTCCGTTCGATTTGGCACACCCCGAGATCGGCTTTAGGGGCATGTGGCGATTAGTTTCGTCGACCTAGGGTGGCGCGATCGAGGCGTGCCATTGACCCAAACGGTCTCGGGCGCAACTTGCGTTCAAAAGTCCCGATTTCACTCGGGCCAAACAACGGGACGGTCCTTAAGCGACCAACACGGGACAAGCCACGGCTAGGTATCCCGCCGGCTTTCAACCTACGTCCCGTCAGATCTCAAATTCATCACTACTTCTCTTTCTTTTCCAAAAACAAGTACCATCTCCTCAAATAAAACATTTTTGATGAAAACGCTTTTAACTAATTAAGCGGGGCTAAGCATCACTAAGCATTTTCGAAATAAACAAGGGTTATCAAGGATGGTATTGAAATAAACAAGGATGGGAATGCGGCAATTAGGTTATCACTCAACTCCTAATTACTTAATGCAACATAGCATAGACATAAGTGATATAAAACTTTTAAAACATCAAGGAAGGGTTTAATGTAGCAGGGGTTGCCTTCGTTGACGGAATAAACTATCTCTTCCGAAAACCCGGAGAAACCGAACCCGCTTCCTTTGGATGATAAACCTCCTCGGGGACTTGCTCGGACTTGACACTCTCGATCTCGTTCACTACGAAATAATATATGCCTCAACATGATGCCATATATTTAAATATGATGCTTGCAAGTGCATGAAATGATAAGTAACTTGAATACAACTTTCCTTCACGATAAAAGTTGCAACCCAACAAAACCAACTTGTTGAACTACTCTATAAGATATCATCACCATTGCCTAAGGAGTTCTCAAGGACCATTTGATTGTGGTATGATCCAAGATTCATAAAACAACCCAAAAATCACACAAAAACCTAAATTATTTGACACTAAACAATTTATAACCCACATAAAATAATAGAGCTTAAGATAGAAAATAATTTAAACATCTCAAAACGACTCCAAACTTTTTATACAAGTAGAACACATGATAAAACAGTACCAAATAAATTTTCATTATTTTTGAATAAATATTTTATTTTCTAAAAATCTAGAAGATGCATTTTTCAATTAAAGATTGTATTTTTAAATCATGCAAGAACTACTCAAAATCAAGGTTTCAAATTTTCATAAGTAGATATACTCATAAGAAGGTTCTACAAAAATTTTCAGAATTTTTGAAGCTATATTTGAATTTATATGAAATTCACAAAAATAGATACTATTCACCATAAAAGAAATTCATAAAACATTTCATAAAAGGAAAAAGGGTTTCGGGTTGAATTTGGCCCGGCAACATCGCGACCCGAAGACTGTTTCGGCTGCTACTATTCATGATGGGCTGGTTTCTTTGTTGAATCGGCCCATAGCGTTCATGGCCCATTACTATTCATAATGGGTCGGCCCAAATTTCGATGCGACTGCTCATCGTGGCCTTGCCACTTCGTGGGCGTGGCCCGGCGGTACCGGCGGTGACAGCTGCGTGGCGGCGCCGGGCGTTCGGTCGCGACGCAGACTGCGGTAGAGTGGAAAGGAAAGGAAGAGTGTGGGCAAGAGTCTCACCGCTAACTCGATGCGCACGATGGTGAGGCGCGAGGGTGACCGAGGTAGGTCGGCGGCGGCGAATGACGGGCGGCGCGGTTCAGACGGACACGCGGCTGATTCCGGCGGCGACACTCCCGTCGGCCGCAAGGGCGGGTCGACGGCGACCACATCATCAAGGCGCTTCAAAAGGGCAAGCTAGTTGGCCAAAGCTCACCAGGTGAAGGATCGACGACGAGCGGGCGGTTTGGGTGGCGCCGCGCGAACATGGCCGCGAGGAAGACGACCTCAGCGTGCGTTGCGGGCGGCGGAAAACTGCGGGCGGCTGGGTGTCGGCGCTTAGGGAAGTGGCGGAGGCGTTAGCGTTGGTTTAGTGAATAGGTGCTCGACGAACTGGCCAATTTCTACGGATGACGACTTTTTGACTTTCCGGCGGCGGTTTCTGAAAAAGAAGAAAGGCGGCAGCGTCCGACTTATAAAGGAGAGAGATGGATGGTGAGGTGGGCGGGGCATTCGCGAAAGACGTCCACGGCGTCGACCCGCTGCGGCGGGCGTAACAGCGCGAACGCCACGGTGGCGCTCGGCGGCCGGCGACGGTATGGGAAGCCACGGTGAACCCCCATTCCTTGTAGCACCCTAAACCCTAACTTGCTGAAATTTGCCAAATTCTCCAAAATTTGAACTGAACTCGAAAAACTCCAAAAAGTGACTTGGCCTAATTTTTCAAGATCTACAATTTTCACAATTGGAAGATTTTCAAATTCGGCCTCTAAATATGACTTTTGAAATGGGGTCAAAAAGGGACAAATTTGAATTCAAAATTACTTTCAAATTTGTTTAAAAACTTCAAAAAACTTTGCACATATCTTTTGTACATCAAAACAAGATCTACAACTTGGCTTTTGGAAATTTTTGCAAATTTTGCTTAGATTTTGAATTATGGAAAAGGGGTAAAAAGAGAATGGAATTAGGGTTTTGAAGCTCAATTCAAACTTGAATTTGATTCAAATTTCAGATCCCCTACCTATACTATCAAACCATCATACAACAACACACTTAGGATCAAAAACATAAATTTAAAATTTAATCACTCAAAAATTCTTAAGCACACACAAATCTCTAAAAATATAAACTTATTTTAATTGGATGCATTCCAAATTTTCTAACCATGCATGCTTGCAATGATCATGATGACATGGCAAAAACTTAAGTGATTAACACCAGGGTGTTACACTCCTCTTCTTCCCTCTCGGCGAGGCGGGTCCCTTGACCCCTAGTCTCTAGGGCCTTTCTTCTTCGCCCGTCGCGCCGTTGCGGGGGGGGGAAGGAGGAGGATACATCGCCATGGTACTGGCTGATTTTTTCGATCCCCTTCTCGATTCGACTCGTGCTAGTTAGAGATTTGTTCGCACCTTGGCCGCCTTTAGAGGTTATTAAATTAATTATTATTTGTCTTGCGCTGGCGCTTACGGTTTGTCACACGGAGGGCGGGCTCCTCGCGAATCCCCGATTGTGATGGGTGGGCGTGGTGGGCGGGCGGTGCTCCGGGCCTACCGCCCGAGGCCCCTCGTCGGTGAGTGCTCTGCTCCCTCCCTCTTGCCTTGTCAAAAACATACGATTTCCGGGCTACTTTGGCCGTGCGGTGGCTTGAATCGTGAAACCATGGAGGCATTAACGATTTGTGAGGCATTGATTGTCTTTGGTTAAGAGAAAATTTGAGTCCTTTTCCCCATACTATCCTCTGTTGTTCCGGTTCTCGATGCGAGATAGGGCACCTCACTAATATCATTTGGAGCAGCTCCGTTTATCAAAATACAACTTACAGATTCAAAAATGCCTTCTTTTTGTTAGTGTTATCCTTCATTTTTCCCTCACATTACATTCTAAAGCATACAATCCATACCAAAAAGAATCGAGGCATTGGTCCATGGAATGTGGTGCATCAACTTTATCACCGATTTGGGTGGTGGTGATATTATGGTACTGTACGGGGTGGCCACTACCCACCATTGTGTATTTGTGTTGGTCAGTAGATTTATTTAGGGATATTGGCACATTGCTTGGATTGTTCTATTTGTTAAATTGCAATCACGAAGATGCAAAAATTCTATTACTTTCTTTCAAAATGGTTACGCATTTGTGAACTAACAAGTGATGGTAAGTTCCATAATATTCGCTTTTTGACGGTTTCACGATAGAATATATTCATATGTTTCACTTTAGAAAATCGCCATGATTGCTTTCCTAGGATTGAAGGATATTTGAAATCCTCATGTACATGCATACAAAAGCCAATTTCATCTTGTCTCCATACATTCGGATCAAATTATTAATGCATAGCATAGCCCTTGTTGGCTTTGCAAAAGAATCATAACTATACAAATAGTTTTTGGGCTATGTGTTTGGAAATTTCATTGTCGAACCGATTTTAGTGATTTGATTAGGTTACGTGTATGACAATACTTCGTATAAATGCTAACTTATTGATTGTTTTTGCAAGATGAATAGAAGCACTATAATGTACGCACTAAATAACTTAATCCACTATTTACCTATAAAGAGTTGGTTTTCATTTACGCGAGAAAAACACATATGCCTTTGCTACATTAG
This sequence comes from Hyparrhenia diplandra, assembly GCA_015847255.1. Classification (NCBI taxonomy): domain Eukaryota; kingdom Viridiplantae; phylum Streptophyta; class Magnoliopsida; order Poales; family Poaceae; genus Hyparrhenia; species Hyparrhenia diplandra. The sequence goes on from JADLZK010002573.1 coordinate 159,959, forward strand.
TTACCCATGTACCATACTTCCT